>WNWK01024929.1:0-29095 GCA_009830355.1 Cherax destructor
GCGCCTCGGGCGACTCTGGGCCCGAAAAACGAAAGCGACGGACGATTTTCCCATAGCACTGCTTCAACCCCACTAGGATTCTGGCTCCTTAAACCGTTCATTGTGAAAGTCCCCGTTTTTCTGAGCACTTCAATTCGCCACCGGGATGCTCTGGGGAGATAACATGCATCGTTGTCCTTGTATTTCCATGTACCCATCCTTTGATAATCAACTTTACCTTGAGAAAAAAAATTTTTCGGACTAGACCCTTCCGTATCCCACCAGTAATTACATCGCCGCTATCTGCCCTACGTAAGCTCTGCATTGCATTGTCTCACACTTTCGTAAAGAGTGACCACACCTCTGCTTTCTGTAACATGTGACACATTCATCTTCCAAAACCTTGAAATTTTGGCAACCCGTCCCTCGTTAAATTAGCTACCACAGCACGATGATCTGTACAACCCACATCGATATGAATAACGTGCTGCACAGCCACACCTCTCGACACAAAGTCGATCAAGGCGCGCCCATATCCCGACGAACAAACATGTGCACCACGCCACCATTATATACGCTACCAACGTCAACAGGCCCACATTACGTAACATGTCTCCTAAGAGATGGAATAATACTCCTCTCCTGGAGGTTCAACGTCCTTATGACGGACCACGCAATTCCAGTCACCGCCCATTATAGTAACGACCGGCAACGAACGCAAATGGTATACTAAGGCATCACTATAAATCCGGGTTTTGACTTGCAAAGCACTATCGGCCGCCGCAACAACCAGTGAAACACACAGGTACTGTACCCCACCTCCCATCGACACGCACGACTCTACCCTCAATGTGAACTTCCTGTCGTGTCACATGAAACAGGCTTAACTCCTTAATACAAATAGCAACACTTCCTTTCAATCTCGGGAATTCGTTCCATACCGCTATACCCATCCACACTCAATTTACTGACTTTACGAAAATTGTGTTCTTGTATGTCACTACATCAGCGCTACATCGCGCAAAAACTCTACAATAGCACCTCATTTAACCCTATCACATATTCCATTGACATTTAAAGTCACACACTTGAAGGAGAAGGTATGAAGGGCACTCAATACGTATTCGGTATGTCGTTACTGGCATATCAAGCTGATACATCCCCGTCTCAAGTAACGTCCCCGTCTGTGACCAGGCGGGTCTTCTATACCTATCGAACCTCGAAGTCTTGTCTCAGAGTTCGATCCATTGTTTCTTTCAGGTCTCTGTCCGGAGTTATAATTTTCACTCCTTCTGACACTGTGTTCCTCTTCGAGACAGGACCTTCTACCAATGAACAAACGGAGGCGTCGCTTCTGCATGAACGCTCACGGTACTTCCCATATGGTGACAGGAGTACCAACGTCACTATTGTCGGAGTTACTGGCCCTATACTTAAATTTATATTGGGGACTTCACTCCCTTCACTCGTATAGGAGATGCCTCAAGTCCTATGTCTCATACTGAAAGGATACGGATCGTCAGTCATAATAAGGCTCACTTTTGGATGACTAGGAATTATCAGTTAGTAACAAGACGATGATGGTAAAGTCGCACATGGCGATTCATCCGTCGCTGCTGTGAACACCTTGTCGGCCCATGCATCATGGGACTTTCTCTTTCGTCTCCCTCCGACTTTAACTCACTCGGTGCCTCGTAGGGGTTTGATGTTTGCCTCAGTTCCTTTGCCTTCACACCCAGCAATGCCCCCCAAAACCCCAAAAGCCCCTTTACGGCATTGGCCAGTGTACTGAAACAACTGTGTTTAAACACTTTTTAACATGACATAAAACGGAATTGGCTGCTTCGGGACATTTTGATTATGCAAGTCCCCCCAGTAACCCTTCAAAAGGGGCCCGCTGGTCCACCGACCCATAGTTGTAGGTAGATTTCCCATCACCTAAAAAAGATTTCCTAATGTCGTGATCTTCCCCTGAAGGGGACTTTTTGCACGGACCCATGTAAGTCGGGACACATCATGGAAAAGACTTCACAGCTGGGGTGGCCAGGCACCTAGCATCCTCGAAATTCCCCCACTCTCTCGTATACACTCGATGAAGTGAATTTAACAAAGATTTTTTAACACCATTGAGGACAATCCGTACAATTCACCATTCTAAAGGCATATGTTCCCCAAAGATCTGCGGCAGCAATACGGGGGGTGGGCCTGACAGAGACCTCTGGTTAACTCCACAAAATGTTCCTCTGACGCGGCTACTCTCTGCCATACTGGCCCCAACTGCTGGTATGGGAAAAACCTAAAAGAGGGCAGCAAGCAGAAAAACCTCTCCCGTGAAGGCTAAAAGGTCACTGAATAGTTATTTAGCTATTTTCTGAGGTGTAAATTTTTTCCCCCTCTAAGTTGCTCTAATACACCCAGAGTGTTTTGACGTATAGAAAGGGGGAGAAGCCTACTGTATTGTCAAAGGTCTCAATTGCAGTGATTGTAAGTCCAAATCGGGAAAGAAGCGTTCTGGAGGAATATTGAAAGCCAGAAATAGTGTATCATATAACACATTTCTCTCAACTTTTGCTTATGAATATATGTTACTAACAAAATAATAATTTTGGGGGTTTATAAGAACAAGTATTTATTTTAATAGTTTTGTACCCTGCTAGATTGAACATTCACAACACACCTATGGGGGAAAAAATTTTACCGTCTCTCTAACCGTTGCCCTGGGGGAAGAGTACCTATTGACCCCAGGGTCACCGTGGCCGTTGGCACCCTGAATAGTTGGGGTGGTGGGAAAGGGGGCATCTTCCCCCACCTTAGGAGGGTGAGAATTCATCACCGTCGTTTGACATAATGACTCGTAAATGACTTGTCAGTAATGAGACCTCCCCCATTAGGTCTAGGACCTAGAATTTATAAATGCCATAGTGATTGACAGTCTCACATGTAAAGAGCATTTATCGTGCTCATTCCTGCCATCTTCGGCAACTTAGCCTTGGGCCTGCCCCAGGCTTTCATTTTGGATGCTGAGGGCATCTGCCCCAGCGGACCCCAAGGGTGTACTGGCTCTGGGGGCGAAGGGGACGGGCCAAAATAATTTGTGGATTTTGGACATAAGTCGTGACTCACAGTCAGGTTGTGACGGTGAGTATTGCCCATAAGTCTGGATGCATTCAGACTTGGCGACCGCTCATTAGGCAAGGCAGGAGTGAATGGATGTCATGTTTAAAATTTGGGGGTGCGTCATGTAGTTGGCGATCTGATGAGAAAATTTTCAACCACATCATTAATTAAACCCTGAAAAAACCTGCCACCCCATGCTTAAAAAAAGGATTTCTTACCTCTCTCTAGAAAAGGGCAGTTTAACCCGGGTGTAGTTGATATCCTCAATTCTTCCTGAAGCTTCATGCGAATTCCGTGGGGGGTCTGCGACCCCCACATTAGTCGTTAAGAATCACATGTTTAGTTAGGGGAGAGATGTGCCAAACGACGCATGCGTGACTCCCTAAACTATCGGCTGTGGGCCCCTTTGCTTAAGGGATGGGGCACTTTTTTAATGTGTAGGTTTGGTATTTATGCAACATACGGGACTGTTTAATTTTCGTCTTAGTCTAGTTTAGCTTATGAACTTATACACTACACTGGATATAAGCTAATTGGAGATTTACAACTAAATTAGCTTTATAACTAAGGCTTTCAGGAGGGAAGTCTGGTAGCACGGTGGGCCCACGAGCCTACTCATTCATGACTAACCTTTTCCCCCTCCCATTTCACTTTCATGCTTCTCACTTGAAGAACATTTGATTTCCATAGGTCTTGCCTTGGCGTCTCTAAAAACGCTACTGTGGTCTTTTTACTACCTTGTTCAGTAAGGACTCAATCCATAATCTTATTCAAGGTAAGTCGGGACCTAGCACAAGCAGTTTTTTGGTTCAAGTCAATGTGAGTCTCAGAGTGTGTCGTTAGTGTGTCAACCACGGTGGCAAGTACCCCGAGGCCAGCATGCAGCCCCCGAGACGCGTGCTGGATATCTCACCTAAGGGCCAGATAGCAGGTGTCATCAGAGTGGTAAGTATCCAGTAGCCAGTATGCTTAGTAAAAAAAGTCAGAGGAAAAAAAACTCACACAATAACTAACTTGGATGGCTGGGGATTAGCGTGAACTGGACGACGAGCCCTTTTAGTCAAGAAAAGTCCTAATTATCGACAACACTACACTTATCACTGCTTTGTCTCATTAGGTCGAGCAAAACAATTTATGTTAAGTATAAAACCATCAACATGCTGGTATGTGATTCTTTTAAAAACCCTGCATTTGTGATACAGTGGGGGCCATTCAAACCCTTCATGATGTATGAAATATATCTTGTGGGATGAATCTCACTAGGCTGGCATGGCCCAGTGGATAACACTGACCTGCAATTTTTAAAGATTGTTTTATGGGCTGAAGCCCCCCAATTCCCTTTTTATTATTATTATTATTATTATTATTATTATTATTATTATTATTATTATTATTATTATTATTATTATTATTATTTTTTTTTTATTTTTAAATTTATTAAATTATTATTAATAATTATTATTTTATTATTATTATTATATCAGTATTATCTTTATCACCAGTGTTATGGAACGTCATATTACTATTGTTACAAGTCTGAATAATCCCAATTAATTTATGGTGAAAGTGAAAGTTTACACGAAGTTAAACTTTCGACTATCAATTAAAAAAAATAAATTAACCAAAAACATACCTAAGTTATGCTCCTTTCATTTCCAACTCAAACAAGTTCTGACCCAGTTGATCCAACCTCTTTATACTTTATACTTAAGATAAAATGAAAATGTCGCATCAGTGACTTATCAGAGACCTCTCTATTCCAATTTTCAAATCTTAGTCTACCTCTCCATCTACCTTAAGATACCATCCACCCCAAACAGAATCTCGTGAAACCAGGTTGAAAAGGAACATCTAGCTACTCAGAGCAGTTCCCCCCTCCTACTGGCTGGAATTCCCCACTTTTCACTTCACCCATACTCTGCACATCCAATATCCCATTCTCCAAGTCACACCCCAAACCTTTCTCCCACCCGAGGGGGAAGCTCGGGGTTTTAAAGTTACTTTTCCCAAGGAAAATTTTTGTGAATCATTCTTTTCATCTTTATCCAAAATTTTCTAAAGTGAGCTCACTCCACTCAACATATAATGAATAAATTTGCAGCACAACTCCTTGGATTCCTGTCTCTCACACTTTGTGATAAAAATTGCGGTGCCTGAGGCATGGCTTCTCCTGTTTCCCTTTGTTTAAACTTTCATAATAATTACAGCAATAATAATAAAAAAAAAAATAATAATACTCATAATAGTAATGAAAAATTTTAAAAAGTATCAGTGATACTTATGGTTTTTTCATCAAAAAAATATAAATGAATGAAAAAAAAATGAATGTTTGTTGTTTGGGAAAAAAAACATTTATTTTATAAAATCACTGTGTTTTGTCGCTAAACGATCTGAAAAGCTATCCCAGTATTGCCTCAATGCTAACTCTTGCACTAGGCCCTCTGTGCCTCAATGCAAGCAGTAGTAACAGTGTAATGTGTGGCATAAATTTATAATTACATTAAATATTAGAGTTCAGAAATCGAAACCAAAACAACAATTCAAGTTATCCAAGCAAACTCATCTTTAAAAAACGGCAAATTAGGACATCAACAGTCCAAAACTAATTCAAGCCTTCCACTTAGAAATTCGAGTTTTGAAGCCAAATTGAAGAGGCATTCTCTTGTAATATCTTGTATTCTCAAGCTCAAAGCTGCATTCTCAAGTTAACATTAAGAATATCTGGTACTCATATTCTTGTTAAATTTTCCCCCATTTTCATCCATTAAAAATGAAACTGGCCAAAATCAATCCACACTCTCTAAATAATACTGATCAGCATTTAAGAAATGAGTAAGTTATTAAAAAAATAACTGTTATTTAGGCTTTGGGAACAAAACATTTTTTTTTTTCCCTGGTCTTGAAAGCACACAGATGTACAAAAAATATTATAAAAAGGACATTTAGGCTAGGTAACCCAAAAAAGCCAGCACATGATTTATTTCTGATTAGAAGAGACGTTCTACATTTTTTCACAAGCACCAATTTGTTTAAAAAAATGGCACACTAAAACTTAAACACCCTAAAATCACGGAAAACCTCCTTAGGGGAAAAAATCTTAAGTGCTACAAGCCTGAAGGTGAGAGGAAGATTTATCTACAGCCCCTTACAGAACTGAGACCAGAGGAATATTTTTCATTTGATGAGAAGCATCAAAAATTTAAAGATTGATTTTTTCAGGTTTTTTTTTTTAATCGGGGAAGGTTAAAACCGTAGGGGGTGTATGCTGGGGAAAAGAGGCCCGGGGGTTTAATCCAAGAAAGGAAAGCTAAGTCCAGTTCCTTGAATCAAGACCCGCTCATAAGCATAAAAAGGCACCTTCGAGAAATATACCATTACATAATCGCTGTATCAATGTTATGGGAAAAAGTTGGCAAAATGGCGCCCACACACTAAATTAACAATAGCAACCTCATTTTCAGTAGGATACATGAATGTTGAAATTTGAAGCAGATTAAATGAGGCTTTATAATTCTCCCCAGAATCTAATTTCGGGGTTGGTCTAAAAATATTGAGCAGAAGGCACCTGGGTATGTCACCTTCATTATCTTGACCTAGTAATAGGTCACCAGGGGTTTAAAAATGAAGCTGATTAGACCCTTTATTTTAAAAAGAAAGCCTTGGAGAAGTTAGTTGGAAAAAAAACAATGCTAACAATGTCCCGGGTTTATAATCTAGTGAAAATTTAAAAAAAATGTTTTGAAAAGCAGGTTTTTTAATATTTCTCTCTTTTAAAAAAAAAAATTATTTTAAGAAAATCCAATATGATAATTTTTTTTATGAAACTGTTTAAAAAGGGACCTACAAATTCCAAATTTAAAGAAAATCCTTTAAATTAAGATACACAAATTTAAATTTTGAAGCAGACCAGAAAAAGCATTCTCTAATTATTACACAGAAACCAATTCTTTATATAAAGCCTCAACACTGAAAATTTAAAATCCATCAAAAAATACTCCCAAAGAATTCAATGATCCAATTTTTTAAGAGATTCATTAAAATTTCAAATTTCTTCAACACCGTCTACATGATAGTTTATCCTTTTCAGCCTAAATATTTTGAATCCATAACATGGATTTTTAGTTTCTGAAGGAATCTATATACTATTTTCTAAATAAAATTGGCAAACTGTGACTTTTAGCCCAATGGAATGCAAACCTTGGTTTTTTGGGAAAAACCCCCCATGGCTGAAAACTTAATCTCATCAGAATACATTCTCAGTTTCACCTAGATTCCAACGATTCCAAATTTTCCCTCACTAAAAGGGGGCAAATTTGGCCTTCTCCAGTTTTGAGCGAAATGAAAACGTAACTTGAAAAAAAAAATAACTTTTTCATATCAGTTCCCATTTCGAGAATACCTAAAAATGAAAGTAAAGATCAGCTGTAATTCTCATCATTGTATTGTGCCTGTTGCTGAAAAAAAAAAAAAACAGGAAATTTAGTATATTGTTAAAAATACTTATATTTATCATTTGTGGTATCCTCTTTAAACTGGTGAGGCCTCACTGGGAAAAAATTTGATTAATGAGTCTCATCAAGAATTCACGAAGGTCGTTCCTGCTGACAAATTTGCTGACGTTCTTCAATAAAATATTTGAGGCAGTAACAGTGATAAGAATATCATGCTGTTTATTTGGATTTCAGTAAAGCCTTCGATAAGTACCTCACAAGAGACTTAAAAAAAGGCAGTTTATGGTATAAAGGGAAAGTTCTAGCAGGGATAGAGGGTCCTTACCAATAGAAACAGTTTCCATTAATGGGGGCCAATCTGAATGGGGACTGGTCCTTTTGTGGCTTCCACAAAGGGTCAGTTTTGGCCCATTGTTGTTCAAAAATTTTCATTAATACAAAATTGGCCTATGATTCATTCTGAGAGAATACCAATGAACTCAGGAGGATTTGGACAAATTAATGTCTTGATCTGAAACGTGGCAGATGAAGTTCAAGTGGACAATTAAAGTTCTTGGGAATGAAATAAACTCAAAGTTATAAACTAGGTAACAGAATGGAAACAGACTTGGGAGTCTTTGGGGAGCAGAAATCTAAAGCCAAGACAACATTAAAAGTGCGCAAAAAGGCTAACAAATTACTGGGTTTATTTCAAAAATAAGTAACGAAGTCCCAAAAATTTTTTAAGCTCTATACATCACTAGTGAGGCCTCCTTTCATTTTCCCCTCAGTTTTGGTCTCTTACTGGTGGATATAATTCATGGATTTTCGCTTAGCAGATTAAAAAGGCAGTAGAGGATTTTAACGTTAGTCAAATTGACTGGACTTCTTTGACAGGTAATCTGGGGTCCCGTGACTTTTAAGTAGTTTTAAATGTTTTTTGAAGCAATGTGTAAAATCCAGGGGTAATAATTTACTCGACCTGATCTTGTCAAATAAGAAACACTCGTAAATAATCCGGAGATCACTGAAAGCTTGGCGCAGGGATCACAAATCCCTTACAATATTACCTGGGATGAGAATAATGATAATACTGTAAAAAATCCTGATTTTCGTTCTACCGTTATAATGGACTTAGGAAACCTGTCTAATCTCGATTGGGGGGAATCACTAAAAAATTATTGACGATGATCATACTTTTTTATTACGAAGGGGTCTGGTTTATGTTTTTTTTTTAATAATGTACAACGTGCTCCCGAGTATACATATTCCCCAGAGAAATTAGGTCAAATAATAAATTTTCCCAAATGGGTTAACAGGAGGCTAAAGCATTATTGGAAGAAAAAAGGAATCTTTAGGCCATCAAAAAATGGAAGTTAAATGAAATATGTTGGGTTAAAAAAAGTAAAAAGAATGAACGGGAAAATGTGGCTTAAATTGGTTTCTAAAGAATCAAAAACTTATAAAGGGTTCTTTCAAATGTATAGGACGAAGGTGAGGAAAAAGTAGGACCTCTGAAAATTGGGGAAAGGGCAGCTGACGGATAACGAATTTGGGAAAAATGTTCTCTATTTAATGATATTTTTTCAGTTTTACACAGGGAAAACGTAAATGAGATTCAGAAATTAACAATTTTTCAGTTCTTGAAGAATTCAAATTACCCAATATTACTGTACGAGGGGCATGGTTAAGGTCAAGCCTTCTTACCTGGTCTTCAGAATCTCGCTTTAAGTGGCAAGTGGTTCCAAAATTTAGGAAGAAGGAAGATAAGGAAGGGTTTAAAAAGGGAAAATGTGAAGGTAAAAACGATTCTCTGTTCTCCAGGACGGGGGTGTTTCCCGTGGTTAGTGAGGTTAAAAAAGGGACCACTGACTCCCTGCTAATGAAAATAAATGGTGTAAAATACTTTAAAAACAATGGAAAAAAAAAAACACGCATATAATGTGATCCCTTTTTTGAAAACGTTTTCCCCCAAAACGGTGGGGCTTTATCAAATCACCCCGGTAGATCTGTTTGTGACTTAAAAACCCCTTTGGCAAACGTTTTCAAAAGGATCACGATTTCCTGATTGTTTTTTCTTCCTTTAATCAAGCTAAAAACATTCTGATTGTGGGGGACTCTCAGGTAAGATATATGGACCGTACTTTTTTTAACAGGGAAATTTTTGAGACAAAAAGGGGGTTTTTCCTGGAGTTGGGGCTGGACATAGTCAGCAGGTTGGATAATATCATGTCAGGTAATGAGAACAAGCCCATTATCTGTCTCGGGGTTTTGGGGGAAATAATATCGGGGAAAGGGGAGGAGAGAAAAGCTGCTAGATAATTAAGGGTTAAATATAGATTTAATTTGGTTTAAGGGAGGGGGCCCCAAACATATTTAACATCTTTTCCCAAAAGGGGTTTGGGAATGAACCAAATATAAAATTAGAAACGTCAGCCACTGTACTCATTACTGACATAGACGAGATGTAAGCCAGGGGGACCTCCATCAAAGACACCCAAGACTCCAAGGGAATCAACCAAATTTAAAACCACTAAAACAATATGAAGTTCAACGAGGAGAAATTTCAACTACACGATATGGAAAACTTGAGGAAATTAAAAATATATCAGGGTATACGACAAATTTAACTATAAATAGAGCGAAAAGAAATGTGAAGGACCTGCGAGTGATAATGCAAGGATCTCGCCTTCAAAGACCACAAAAGATCTACCTCATCCCCATCTGTAGGAAAAAGATAGGATGGATAAGAGAACCCTTTAAAAATAGGGCCCCAAGCCCATAAAGATTCTCTTCAAAACGTTTTCTTCAGGCTGGAATACTGCTGCAGATAAACGGCCCCCCGGCAGAGAATTTCAGACCGGAGAGCGTAAAAAAACTTTCAGGGACACATAAGTCGATAAGGCACCTAAAATTTTTGGAAAGGTTGAAGGTCCTTGATCTCTATTCCCTGGGAAAACAGGCGGGGAGATACATGATAAATACACTTGGAAGGTCCTGGAGGGGGTTGGGACCAAACCTGCCCACGAAAATCACTCCCCATGAAAGCAAAAAAATCGGCAGAAGATGCAAATTCTCCAGATGAAAAGAGGGGGACCACGAGTACATTGAGAACAACACATTAATGTCGACGGCCCAAGACTTTTTAAAGCCTTATAGCATACATAAGGAGGATTACCAATAGACCCCGGGTGCTTTAAGAAGGCACTGGGCAGGCACCAAAGTCATACCTGACCAACCAGGCTGTGGTTCGACGTCAGTTTTTGCGGTCAGCAGAACAGCCTGGTTTTATCAACCCGATCCACCATTAGGCCTGGTCTCCCGACCGAGCCCGGGGGTTTAACCCCGAAACCCTTTCCAGGTAAACTCCAGTTTCTTGAGGGCCGTGAAAAACTAGTCTTGGGTTGACTGACCGGCCCCCAAATCTTGATAGGGGGTGCAGTAAACTTTTATGGGACAAAATTCGAAAACATCTACATACGAAAAAGTGTAATGGGGGATTTTTAAATTTAGACAAATGACTGGAGCAATTTGCGGAAAAAGTCAAACGACTTTTTTGATACGATTAGATTGTTTTTTAAAACACTTTGGGGGACCCAACTAGAGGAAATAACCTGCTTGACTTGGTTTTTGCCAGCAGGGAATCACTAATTAATAATCTTGAGGTTAATGATGAGCTTAGGGAAAGTGAGCACAAATCACTTAGTTTCAATATATCACATAATTACCCTAATAATGGCAATCAAGTTCTGTCCCTAACTTCCACTTGGCTGATTTCATAGGACTAAGAAATTACCTGGGTGGGCTGAACTGGAATGACCTGACTATGGGTCAGGTAGGTGGTGATGGTTGAATATATAACATTTTCCAGAGTATAGTTCTACCTGCTCAGACAACTTATGTTCCGAATAGGAAAATTAGATCAAACAAAAATGATCCTAAATGGATAAACAATAGGTTAAAACATCTCATTGGTCAAAGAGAGGCATATATAGGCGAATCAAAGAGGAGAGGAGCAGTTAAGAAATCAACATACTTAGTTAAAGAGAGAAATAAATAAGAAATAGAAAAGCAAAGAGAGATTATGAGGTTAAAGTTGCAAGGGAATTGAAGACCAACCCAAAAGATTCTTTCAGGTATACAGAAGTAAGATTAGGGACAAAATAGGCCACTCACAAAAGTTACTCAGGTCGGCTCACCGTCAGTGATAAGAAAATGTATAGAATTTTAACACTTACTTCCTCTCATTTTTTACACAGGAAGATACTAGCGATGTTCCATAAAAAGAAATTATGTAGAACAGGATGATGATAAACTATGCACGATTAGGGTCACAAGTGACATGGTCCTTAGACAAATAGATAAATTAAAACCTAACAAATCCCTGGACCCTGATGAGCTGTAGCAAGGATTCAAAGAAATAAAAAGAGGAGTTTAGCAAACCTTTGGCTAATCTTTTCAACATATCACTACAAACTGGCATAGTGCCAGATAAGTGGAAAATGGCAAATGTGATACCTATTTTCAATAGTGGGAAAATTTATGGAATCAATAATTGGGGAAGGCAATTCGTAGCCATCTTGAAAAGCATAAAATCGTCAACGAATCTCAGCCGGTTTTACAAACGAGCATTCCTGCCTACGAATTTATTAATTTTTTCAGTAAGGTATTTGAGGAGGTAGATCATGGTAATGAATATATGGATTTCACTAAGGCTTTTGATAGAGTCCCACATCAGAGGCTACTGAGGAAACTTAAAACACGCGGAATAGGAGGAGAAACTTTTCCTGGGTAGAGGCATGGTTGATAAATAAGCAGCAGAGTGTTTGCATAAATGGGAAGAAGTCAGAGTGGGGCAAGTCACAAGCGGTGTTCCACAGGGGTCGGTGCTGGGCCCTTTGTTGCACAATTTACATAAACGACATAGATGAGGGAATAAATAGCGACATAAGCAAGTTTGTTATGACACCAAAATAGACCGTCCAATTCATTCTAATGAGGACATTAGAGCACTCCCGGAAGATTTGAATAGACTGATGCAGTGGTCAAAGAAGTGAGTGGCAGATGCAGTTTAATATAGCCCAAAAGCAAAGTTCTAAATGATGGACAGAAAAATAACAATGCCACATTAAACTAAATAATGCAGATCTTAATATTACTGATTGCGAAAAGGATTTAAGAGTTCGTTAAAAGTGAACAGAATCCTTGGCTTCATATCAATAAGTATAAATAATAGAAGTCCTCAGGTTGTTCTTCAACTCTATATATCTTTGGTAGGCCTCATTTAGACCGTATTACAGAATGGATATAAATGCACTGGAAAACGTACAAAGGAAGATGACAAAGCTGATTCCATGTATTTGAAATCTTCCCTATGAGGATAGACTGAGGCCCCGAATCTGCACTATCTAGAAAGGCGTAGAATTAGGGGGATATGATTTAGGTGTATAAATAAAAAACAGGAATAAATAAAGGGGGATGTAAATAACCTGCTAAAATTTTTTGGGTGACGGACTCCAGCAAGGGTTTTTAATTTGGGAAAAAATTCAGATTCAGGACGGGTATGGAAAGCACTGGTTTGGCAATGAGTTGTTGATGGGGGAAAAAAACCCCCGATACCGTTTGAACAAAAACGTTGTGTCTTCAAAAAATAGGTTAGTCAATACATGAGTGGGTGGGGTGGGTGTGAGTTGGCCCTGACTAGCTTGTGTTGTGGGTCTGATCTGTGCTCTTTCCTTAAGTGGGGTGTGACCTCCCCTGACTAGCCTGGGCCTTTGGGTGACTTGGACCCCTCGGGGGCTATGGGCCTGCTGAAAAGTTTCTTGTTATTATGTTTTTATGTTTGTTTAAAAACCCCTACTAGGCAGACTGTTTCTCACCAGCACCCTATTTCCAAACCAATACTTTCTTCAACCTTTCTAAATCTAAACTTATCTAATTTGAATCCATTTTGCAGGTTCTCTTTGGAGAGATATTTTCCCGACCTTATTTATACCCCTTTTGTTAATACCCATCTTCCACTTAAACCTTCGATCATGTCCCCCCTCATTCTTTTTTTCAAATGAATGTAATTTAAGTGACTTCAATATTTCTTTATAGGAAGATTTCTAATGCTATAAAAAATTTTTGTCATTCTTCGCTAATGTTTTCAAAATTTATATCCATTCTGTAAGATGGAGACTAGAATTGAGCTGCATAATCAGATATTTTTACTGAGAAAAGTGAGATAACCGCTGGACTTATGTTGCTTACACTTTTATTAAATCCCAATAATCTATTTCCCTTATTAGTCGCCATTGTTGTCTTTTTTTAAAAGGTTAAAACCCCAAGTTTTTTTCGCATTCTGAATGGCTAAGTTCTCATTATTAAGGTGATAGGTGCTGGGGAAAAAAAACATTTCCATGTTTAGAATTTTGCTTTTATTTACATTGAACTGCATAATTTTCTGACCACGTTGATTTTTCTTAATCCTCCTGAAGTTCTTTGACATCTTC
Organism: Cherax destructor; assembly: GCA_009830355.1. NCBI lineage: Eukaryota > Metazoa > Arthropoda > Malacostraca > Decapoda > Parastacidae > Cherax > Cherax destructor. The sequence continues at coordinate 14,021 of WNWK01024929.1, forward strand.
GTTTGAATCGATTATCCTCCCTATCTTCGTGTCTCGGCAAATTTTTTCAATCCCGAATAATTTCGCAAAGTCATTGATATATATTATAAACAACAAGGGCCTAAAACATCCCCGTGGAACGCCGTTACAGATCTCCACTTAATTAACCCCCTTAATGCCCCTCTGCCCTATTGGTGAGCCTGACTCGATCCGACAGCACCCCCCAATGCCTGAGCTGCCACTTTCTTTAACAGTCTCTGATGTGGTACTTTATCAAAAGCCTTATAAAAAACTAAATAAACAATATTGAATTCTTTAACGTGATCAACGGTCTCAAAAACTTTAGAAGAAAAAGAATTAGTTAGGCGGAACGGCCCCCCTGAATCCATTTGGGATTATTAATCAATTATGTTTTCAAGACCTTTTATATATATTTTTTAATTAACACACCCATTTCCACCAAGGCAGGGTAGCCCCAAAAATAAAAAATTTCATCATCATTCACTCCATCACTGTCTTTCCAGAGGGTGCTTTCACTACAGTTATAAAACTGCAACATTAAAACCCCCTAATAATTTGCCTACAATTGAGGTCTAATTTTACGGTAAGGACTTGTCACGTTTAAAAAAAATTACATTGGCATCTTCCACATATGAGACACTAAACCCGTTTGAAGAGATAAATTAAAAATATTGGGCTGGTTAGAGTTCCATTTTGCATTCCTTGAACCCTTGAAAAAAGCTCATTATTGCCCGGGGATTTACTTTGTTTCAGTCGGTCTACTTGTTTCATAACCCAAATTTTTGCTAGTGACTGTGATATTACATTATTTATCTTCTTCGGGGCCACTATAAACATTTATTATGGGATATTTTGGTGTCTTCCTGGGGAAAACCAAGATAATGCATTCATTAAAAATCAGTACATTTCATTCTCCTTGTCAGTAAGTTTCCCCAGAGTTTTTTTTAAGGGGCCCTATCTTATCTCTAACTTGTGTTCTATAAACCGGGAAAAAAATTTTTTGGGTTAGCTTTTCTTACCCCCTTTTGAACGCCCCTCTTAATGCCCAATATACTGATTAAAAGATGCCCCTTACCCTTTTGATGCCCCCTATAAATTCTTTTTTTTTCCAAAAAAAGTTTTTTGAGCCTATTTTTTCATTTAGGGTCATTTTTTTAAAATGTAATTAAATTTTTCTTTGTTCAGCATGTATAATGTTTAAAAACCCTTCCCTATATTGATGGCTCTTTGTTCCCCCTCCACAGATGATAGTTTGTTCTCTAAAGCCCTTTTGTAATCTGCTAAAAAAAATCTGGGACCGTTACTGGGGTTATCCCTACTATCATACTTCTATTCAGTGCAAACAGGTAATTGATTTGTGGTCGTTTGCGACAAGTTCCTCTGATATTCCTAAATTAAAAACGGGGGCCTTTTTCCCAGAACCAAGTCAAGGGGGTTTTTTCCCCTTGTAGGTTCTGTCACAAACTGCTTTAAAAAACAATCGTAAACTACCTCTAAGAAGTCGTTTGACTCTTTTCTCAGTCAAGGAATTCCAGTCAACATGAATAAAGTTAACGTCCCCTAGTTATCATGCTTTGTGGGCTTTAAAAATTTCCCCCCACAGTAGTCTTCCTCGGGCTCCCAAGTTTGGGGGGCGGCATATCACCCTAAAAACAAGTTTTTGCCCCCCTGAAAATTCTCCCAAAGAGATACTTTATACTCGTTTTTATACAACAATTAAAAATATCTCGGAAAAAGAGTGCCCCATCCCCCTTTTTTGATACTTCTGTCTACTTGGGAAAAATTTAAAACCCCGAATGTGACATTCCGGGGATGTTCTGATTTTTCCCTTAAACCACGTCTGAGTTATTGCAAAAACATCAATAACCCCACTTGCAACTAATCTCAATTTTAATCTTATTCCTAGCACACCACATTAAAATATATGTTTAGAAAACCCCCCCCTTCTCTTTTCTCTTTCTGCTCATTTCTGTTCCCCCCCCTATCCCTGTTACTGCCCTTTGTACCTAGTGCCACTGCCTTTTCAGTTTTGAAAAATTTAACTCTACCTCATTCTGCCTATAACGGGTTTTCCCTATAACTCCCTTTTTATAGCTACACTGAGAATTCATTGATTTTCCACAAAAACCCATACCACTAACTATTTCTAGTTTTAAGACCAAACAGCTCCCCCCTGTGATGGCCGGGGCCCCCCACCCCAAACTTGATAATGGACCACATCCCTGGCACACATGTCATTTCTGCCATAAAAGGGAAGTCCCAGTTGTTTATGAATTTTAAATACATTTTCCTTACAGTTTTTTCCAGCCGAATTGACCCCCAATTCCTTGGACAACCATTCTTTTCCAACTCCTCTAGTGGGCAAATGCCCTTCACAGGGTTCCCAGCCTTCTTCCTAATTATCTTTTTGCTGTCCTATCCCTGCTAACCCAGGTCTTCCTCCTACATCTGCCAACATCGTTGCCTCCCGGGAAAAACCCTTCCCCTCTGCCTACACTTTCCACCCAAAAACCCCTCCTGACTTTTCCCAACTAAAACAACTTCCCCTACCTTCATGGGGGGGGGTCGTTGTAATGTCATTCACTCCCCTCTCCCAAATGCTTCCTTGGTGCTCGTTGGGGGTTTTCCCCAGTGAAAACCCCCACATTTGTCGGGTAGCACAGAAAATGGGTTTGAAGTTTCCACAGTAGTTTTTTGGTTCTTCGTTGTTTCTGTCCTCCATCAGTCTTCTTGATCTTCAGCTTTGTTCCATGTTGCCCGGTCCCCGTCCAGGTTCCTTTTGACCGGGAGGATTACAAAATCCTCTTGTTTTTTTTCAGTCAATCGAGTATCTCGAGCTTGTTTCTCTAAGCTCCTTAAACTGCTAGTAAAATTGTTAAAAAAAGACGATTTTTTTTCGATTTACATACAGTACACTAACACGTCCTCACTAAGCTAAGTGGGGGGTCCCAACGTGTCTTACCCAACCTGTTGGTATTTTATAAATTTTGATATTTACCCTGATAAATTAGACACATATAACACTTGGGTATCTTTATTGGGGAAACTTTTCCCCACACAGTGGCTTCATCAGTCCATACAAAGAAGAATCGTGAAGAACAGGGGGGTTTTTGAGGTAATCAGCCCCTCGGCTTTGAGTCGATTTTGTCAGTCTTGAAAAAAAAAAGGCATATGTGCGAAAAGTAGCTTATATACCGGGGCCAGGAGGGGTGGAGCAATCGTAGGTGGTGTCACTTTTGGAAATAATGGATTTGTTGAAGATTGGAGATATTATGCAACATATGGGAATCTTTTAATGAAACGTTTCCCACACAGTGGCTTCATCAGCCCAAAATAAGAACATGAAAATTAGAAAATTATGCAACATTTGGGGTATTTTAAGGGGAAAATTTGCCAAAATCCAAAGTTCCGGGGGAAATCGGAAGAACAGGGGGAGCCGACCCCCCTGTTTTTCCCGGTTCCCTTTTTGGACTGGAAACCAATTTAAATTTCAAAAAAGATACCCAAGTTTTCATATTTCAAATTTCCCCCTTTGGGTCGGTTCTCTGAACCATTCATCTACAAAATAAGAACATAAAATTTGGGGGAACACTGCAGAAGGCCTACGGGGCCCTTCAAGGCAGGCCCTTTATCAAAACCCCCCTACCAAAAATTTACTCCCGTACCCCGACACCAATCAAACCCAGCCCTTCCCACTCATATATTTGCCCAATCTCTTTTTAAAGCTACCCAAGGCCCTACCCCTTCACCCTCCGGAAAAATTGTTCCACGCGTCTCCAATTTGTTCAAAAACCAGTACTTGCCTATGTCCTTTCAAAATCTAAATTTACCCAATTTTAAAACCCGTTATTTCTGGTTCTTACTTGGTTCGATATCCTCAGTATTTTATTAATTTTTCCCCGTTCATCCCCATCATCCACTTGTACACTTCGTTTTATACCCTCCAGAAATTGGAGTTCAATGCTCTAATTTCTATCTTCATACGGAGATTTTATACTGTAAATCTTTTTTAGTCATTCTTCTTTTTATTTCCCCAATGTCTATATCCATCCTGTATTAAGGAGCCCAAAAACCGGGCTGCATAACCCAAAAATGAGGTCTCACTAGTGATGTATAGAGTTGAAAAATAACTTTTGGACTTCTTTGTTTATATTCCAAAAATAAATCCTAGTAATCTGTTATTTTTGTGCACATTAGGCACTGTTGTCTTGGCTTTAGATTCCTTTACCATGCCCCCAAGTTTTTTCACATTCTGTTGTCAAGCTCTACTTGTGGTTTAAAAATTCGGGGGATATTTTCTTTTACCTGGGACTTAGTACCTTACATTATCCACATTGAACCATCTGCCACTATTCAGGCCAAAAACATTTTTGTCCAAATCCTCCGGGAAATTTCCCTGGTACCCTTGGGGTGCTCCCTTTTTTTGAAATTCACCCCAAAATTTACTCATGTCACTTGAAATTTTCCTTCATCAAGGTCATTTTTTAAATTTTGAAAAACAATGGGCCAAAAACTGACCCTTGGGAACCCCACTAGTGACTAATCCCCTTTCCCAGTTTTGAACCAAGGAAACTCTCTGCTTTCTATTGGTGGCCATGCCTCTATCCATGCTGGAACTTTACCTCCTTCCCTTGGGCTCCCACCTTTCTTGAGTCTCTTGGAATTTCTCTATCGAAGGCCTTACGGGAAACCCAAGAAAACTAAAATTAAGGTAAAAGAATTTTTTACAATACCTACAGGATGAAATTAAGACACTTTGTGTAACATCTGGGAATTTTTATTGTAGACTTTTCCCCACCCTAGTCATAAATTTTAAAATTTAGGACATTTTTGGGAAGACAGAAGAACTATAAAAAAAGATGAGGTAATCGGGCCCCTGGCCTTTTTCCGGCAAGCCTTTCTATCCCTTTCCCTTTCTTTTGGGTTGACCTATTTCCCAGGGTTCCCTTTTCCAGTGACTATCCCCTCGTCTGCTCCCGTCCCTTTCCCCCTGACGTTGTATAAAGCGCCAGCCCCCTTGCCTCTGCTCCAGAAACTCCCGACTTAAATTCTTTCCCCTCCCCAAGGCTGGGGGGGACTGATTCCTCATCTTTTATATAGTTCTTCTGTTTTCCCAAAAAAGCCCTAGAATTTGTATTGATAAACCCACTGGATGGCGAAACGTCTACAATAAAGATACCCAGATGTTGCATATGTTTTAATTTTCCCAACTATATCATATTCTTTATCACTGTCTCCCGCCCCCAAATGTTTTATTCAAGAACGTCAGTAAATTTGTCAGGGGAAACGACCTCTCGGGGAACCCATGCTGGGATTCTTTAAACCAAATTATGTTCTTCAAGGTGACTTTAATAATACAAAGCAAAAAGGTTTAAAAAGGGGAGGGGGAGGAGTTTGGGGTAATCAGTCCCTCGGCCGGGGAACCGATGTGTTTAGCCCATCAATCTTGAAAAAAGTACAGCATAGAGCCGTAAAGAAACATATACTGTAGTCGGGTGAGGAAAAAACGGGGAGGAGGCGGGGTTAGTGGTCCATCCACTAGTCAAGTAGGTTTTGTCCGAAGGTTGGACAAGTATTGAAGAATGTCTTGTATAAAAGATACCATGATGTTGCAGTTTTGGGGAAGGGGTAAAAAATGGTTTAAAAAAACCGACTAGTTGAAGATTGAGACATTTACAACATATGGGAATCAGTACTTAGCTAAAGGCCTGACCTGTACTTAGCAAAGGACCTGACCTGTACTTAGCTCTGTAAGACGGGGCCTTGTGTGCTTTTCTGTGAATCTGAACAAGATGTTTTCTTTTAAAGCTACTCTGGCAGCTGAAGGAAGAACTGGGGGGGTAGCTAAAGCGAGATCAGCGATTTTGACTGGGGAAAAAACAAGAGGTTTTGTAGTAATCCTCCTGTTGAGAATCCTCGCCAAAAAAAGGAAACCCTTTGGACAGTGGCAAAACCCATGGGAAAAAGTTAAAGGTCAAGGGACGGGTTGGAGGTAGAATCAACGAAGATCCGGAAACTGTTGGGGAAACATCTAACCGATTCTCCGTGTTACCCGGTGAATGTAGCCACAAAGGAACACCCGACGAACAACCCCAAAGGAAGGTAAAAAACATTGTTCTTGGGGGGGAAAGTAAGATTAGGAAACATGGATAGAGTTTTGCGAAAGATGAAGTAGGAGACAGAGGGTTTGTTTTTTTGGGGCTGGGATGGGCATATTGTTTTGTCTGGACGACATCATGAGAGGTAATGGGAGCAACCCCTTATCGTCTCAGTCCCGGAGGCAACGATGTTGGCAGATGTAGGGTGAGGACCTGACTAGCAGGTATAGGTCAGCAATAGACATAATTAGGAAGAAGGGGGGGGGAACCCTGTCTTATGTGGTTTTTTTCCCAAAGGGAAAGGGAGTTGGAAATGAATGGTTTCCCGGGGCAATTGGTGAATTTTTTGGCTGGGACAAATATTTAAGGGAAAAAACAGTAACATTCATTGACAACTGGGGCCCTTTTATGGTAAAAAGACATGTGACCGGGGTGGGGTTCACTTATCTAGGTCTGGGGTGGGGGGACTTGCAACTGCAGTGGAGGGGCTGTTGGAAAAAAAAACTAGAAAAAATTAGTGGTATGGGTTTTGGGGTAAAAAAAGTGGGAAATTTTTGTGGGAATATTATGAGTTCTGGGGTTTGTAATAGGCAGAATAATTTGGGTACTGGAAAAGCCCGTGGCATTTGGGGACAAAAGGGCAGTAATAGGTATAGTGGAAAAAAAAAAATGAGCAGGAAGGGTAAAGAGAAATAGAAAGAAAAAGTCGTACTGCAGGAATAAGATGGACGGGTTGGGTTAGTTGCTAGTGGGGTAATATTGATGTTTTTCAATAACTAAGACATGGCTGAATGTCACATCCGGGGGTTTTTAAAATTTTTACAAGTGACAGAAGTATCGGGAAGGGGGGGGGTGGCACTCTATGTCCCTGATAATACATACAAGTCTGTCTGGATAGAATTTTCAGAAGGGGGGAAAAATTGATTTTTTGGCGGGTATATCGTCCTCCAAACTTAGATATGGAACAAGGGGGACTAATTTGGGGGGAAATTGTTAAAAAGGGCCCCAAGGGGGTTTTTAAATTTAGTCAAATTGATTGGAATTTCTTGACAGGGTTTTAGAATCTAACGACTTTTTAAAATAGTTCAGGATTGTTTTTTTAAGCCGTTTGTGGAAAAGGGAAACCCACAAGGGGGAAAAAACCTACTTGACTTGGTTCTGGGAAACAAAGGGAAAACCCCAGTTATTAATTTAGAAATTACAGAGGAACTCGGCCGGCCACAAATCAATTACCTTTAACATTGAATGGACGTATGATAGTAGGGATAACTCAATAACAGTCCCAGATTTTCGGTTTGCAGTTACAATGGGGTTAGAGAACACTTATCATCTGTGGACTGGGGTAAAAAGAGAGCTATCAAAGGGGTTTTTTTTAACACTATACAGGCTTTCCCAAAGAACATTTTTCCCATTAAAAAAAAATTGATCAATTAAAAAAATAACCCAAAATGGATGAATAATAGGCTTAAATATCTTTTTTTGGGGAGAATAAAGGGAAATTTTTGGCGCATGAAAAGAGGAGGGGCATCTTATAAATCAGTATACTGATGACATTAAGAGGGACATTAAAAAGAGGATAAAAAAAAAAGCTAAACAGGACAATGAAATTAAAGTTGCTAGGGATTTTTAAAAAATAACCCAAAAGTTTTTTTCCCGGTTTATAGAACAGAAGTTAGAGATAAGATAGGTCCCTTTTAAAAAAAACTCTGGGCATCTTCTGACAAAAAAAAAATGATATGTGCTCTATTTTTTAAAAATTATTTTTCTCGGTTTTTTCCACACAGGAAGACACTTTTTAAAATCCCAGTAATTAATTTTTATAGGGGCCCCGAAGAAAATAAATTTATGAATATCACGGGCACTAGTGAAATAGTTATGTTTAAAAAGTAGACCGAACTAAACAAAAAAATTCCAGGTCCCGATGAAACTTTTTCAAGGGTTCTTAAAAGGGAAAGCAAAAAAAGGAACTCTTTAACCATTAACTAACATTTTTAACTTATCTCTTTAAACGGGGGGAGTGTCTGTTGTGGAAGATGATCACGAAATCGTAAACACGATTGCCCAAAAAAACCACATTTCCACGGAAAATTTTGGACTCTCGACCCGGGGGTTTGAACCCCCCCCCGTGGTATTGGTTGGAAGATGGTAATGTAATTCCTATTTTTAAAAGCAGGGGACAAGTCACCACCCTCAAATTGCCCAAAAAAATTCCCCCCTCAAATTTTAGGTAAATTACTGAGGGCCCTTATAACCCATATTTGAAATCTGGGTAAAAAAAATTTGATTAATGATACCCCCCATGGATTCCAGGGGGCCCTTTCCCGTCCTAATTTATTACCTTTTTTCGGTAAAGCTTTTGAGGCTGGTCGCGATAAAAAATTCGGTATTGTTTATTGTTTTTGTAAAATTTTTTATAAAAAACCACATCAAGACTTTAAAAAAAAGTGGCTGCTCCGGGGAAATTTGGGGGAAAAATGTTGTCATGGATCGAGTCATGGCCCCGAAAAGGAAGCAAAAGTGTGCTTTGGGGTTAAATCCGGGGAAAGGGGCCCCCCTTTTTTTATAATATATATCAAGCCTTTTACGAGGGGAAATTTCTAGTGTTATAAAAAAATTCTCCCCCTTTACACGAAGATAGGTAGGGGTAATTTATTCCCAAAAATGGTGTCAGGGAACTTCAGGAGGATTTGGGGGAAAATCCAAATTTTTGGTCAGAAAAGTGGCAGATGCAGTTTGGGAGATAAATGCAAGGTTCTGAAGCTCGGGGTGTCCATAACCCAAGCACTTATAAGTTTAAATAACGTAGAACTTGTAAGGTTTCCAAAAAGGGCTTTGGGGGGTTTAAAGGGAAGCAGCAACCTTAAACCAAGACGCAATGCCCCAAGCGTACGTAATAAGGCAAACGAATTTAATTTATATCAAAAAGTGTAAGCAAAAAAGTCCCGCGGTTATATTAAAGGATATAGGAAAGTATTGGTTTGGAAATAGGGTAGTTGATGAGTGGAACAGTCTGCCTAGTAGGGTTATTGAAGCAAGGACCTTGGGTAGTTTCAAATTTAGGTTGGATAAATTCATGAGTGAGAGGGATTTGAGTTGGACTTGCACATGAGTAAATAGAATTATCAAAGCTTATTTCTTGGGTAGCATTAAAAATTGGGATGAGCAAAATATTCTGTTAGTGGGATGGATTGTGAAGGACCTGCCTAGTATGGGCCGGCCTGCTGCAGTGTTCCTCCTTTCTTATGTTCTTACTTCTACCTCCACTAGCATTACACCTCATTCTGAGCCTATATATACCCTCTGTGTCAATGTATTGTTTGTAACGGCTTGACAAAGCTCCTGGAGAGCGAAACGTTGCCACAATAAATTGTCACATTAGTTGCATTTGTGTCGTTTTACTTAAATAAATTTTAAACTATCCAAGGTTTTAGCTTCAATAACCCTACTAGGCAGACTGTTCCACTCATCAACTACCCTATTTCCAAACCAATACTTTCCTATATCCTTTCTAAATCTAAACTTATCCAAATTGAATCCATTATTTTGGGTTCTCTCTTGCTGAGATATCCTCAAGACTTTATTAATATCTCCCGCCGTCCACTTATACACTTCTATCAAGTCTCACCTCATTCTTTGTCTTACAAGTGAATGAAATTTAAGGGACTTCAATCTTTCTTCATACGGAATATTTCTAATGCTATGTATTAATTTTGTCATTGTGTGCTAATGTTTTCTAACGAATATATCTTAAGTCAGTCATCCAATAATCTTAAGAGTTCATATAGAACCAACCATAAAACCTTTCACCCAAATCATTCTCAGACAAAACAAAAATATATAGTGCGTAAGTTTATTCGAAATACCCAGGATAAGCACCACAACCTGATTTGTTTGACCGCCCATTTACGAGCTATATATCTCTGACACCGGGCCAACGGTCTTAATGGCCGTTCTGACCTACGTACCTTCACCACCCCCTTCTCTCTCTCTATCTTTCCCTCTCTTTACACAAGGTTTGACAAGGTTAGGTTTAAGGATTCCTAACTCTATTTACAAACTAAGAGCTGTTATCTACATTTGCTCATTGTAAAGCCTTTTTATTATTACGATAAATTCAAATAGGGATAAGGAAACTGTTGGAGCCATCTGTGCATCAGCAGTTTCATTTGGTCAACTGACATCATTGCATTCCTCCGTTCTCTTAGAAGTATTTGGAAGAGCTGTATTCTCTGTCCCTTTACATAATAAGATACATGTGCAGAGTAAATATTATACAGGATATTTGACTGTAGGTGTTTCTGAGGGATTCTTTATGAAAGATGCCGTGTTATTGCTGGGTAATAACATTCTTAATTCGACAAAATGTCCAGAACCTATAATGACTAATTCTTCTCCGATGATGGTCATAAAACGGGCAACATCCCAAGAGATTTCTGTCGAGAATGCCGACCATCCTTAGACGACTCAGATCTAAGCTAGACAATTTGTTTTACGAGGAAAACTGGCCAGAGCCTCGTAAATTTAGTGATAAGTCCCAGACCAAGTCTTCCTACTCCAGGATTGCAGGACTGCCAGATATATCTGTTTCCATGCCCAAAGGACAGTCCTTTCAGGAAAAACAGCGAAGAAATCCTTCCTTAAACTTCGGTTTTCAGACAGACATGGGTGAATCCCACTCAGATCACCCAGTCAAACATAAAATTAAACACAACCTACTGCTCTGCACAGAGACTGGTAAGGAGTTAGGGAAAAGCACAAAATCAGATAGACTGATAGTTCCTAAGAAATTTAGGTCACACATTTTGAACATAGCTCACAATTCCTCTTTAGGAGGTCATTTAGGAATTATAAAAACTCTATAGAATATTGAAAAAGTTTTACTGGCCAAAAAAAAATAGGCAAGATCACATCCGCTCTTGTAGGGAATGTCAACAAGTACGTAAACCTGGACACCCCATTAAACCTGCGCCACTTCATCCCATACCTGCAGATGGAGAACCGTTTGCAGAAATAATCATTGATTGTGTGGGACCATTACCAAAATCCAAGTCAGGAAACCAGTACTTATTTACTATCATGGACGAAGCTACTAGGTATCCGGAAGCAGTCTCAATGCGTATTATTAACACTAAAGCCATAACTAAAATTATATCTTATTTTGGCATTCCTAAGTCTATCCAGAGTGACCAGGGTACTAACTTTACAGCCAAAGCTTTTAGGGAAGTTTTAACTAGGCTGGAATAATTCATAAATTATCCACTGCCTATCATCCTCAGTCTCAAGGCGCCTTGGAAAGATTTCATCAGACTTTAAAAACCACGATGAAAACTTTTTGCATACATTTTCCTACAGATTAGGATGAATCATTTCCTCTCTTGCTGTTCACAATGAGAGAAACTGTGGGCACAACGTACGAGGTTCTCTGCAAGTGCTCAAGGAAGGATGGATGAGGGAAAACGCCTGCATAGCACTCTACAACCCTTCTTCAAGGTTGCAGGTGATCCATCAGTTGGCTAAGGCTAACTTAAAATCTGTTCAAAACACTATGAAACAGAGGTATGAGAGAAATGCAAAGCTTCGCTCCTTCAATCCAGGAGACAAGGTGCTGGTGCAGGAACCTTAAAAGCTAGATTTATGAGACCCATGCAAATCATAAGCAAAATCTCGGATGTAAATTATGTGGTTGCTTCCCTTGATAAACCCACGAAAAGTAAAATTTACCACATAAATCAGATTCAGATATTTAATAGCCCACATAAATTCCCTCTGCCTCTGTAGACGACCCTGATTCCTTCCACACCATTCCAGAAATTCAAGTTAAGCTTCCTAATTCTGTCCTCCTCAAGGACCCTAACTCTTTAATGTTAGGACTGTCTAAAATCCAAATAAGTCTAACTGCCCTCTTACAAACTTACCCTGACATATTTTCGGACGTCCCGAAAAAATGTACTATGGGATACCGTGATGTAGATGTTGGAAACACTAATCATATTGAACTCTTCCCCTACAGAGCTAATCCTGAAATACAGGCTACTTCAGCAGGAGGTAACATTTCTGTTAGAACACGGATTAGTGGAGGAGTCATCCAGTCCGTGGGCTTCACCGTGAATCCTTGTTAAGAAGCCAGATGGAGGTTTTCGAATGTGTACAGACTACCGTAAGATGAATGAGGTCATTATTCCAGATGCTTACCCTCTGGATGACGTTGTGGATTTTGTGGGTAAGGCTACTTTTCGAGGTCTACCTGGGGCAGTCGTCCCAAGTAGTCACAGTCTACAGTGATCACAATCCTCTGGTCTATCTCAACACCATGAAAAAAAACACAACGCACATGCAACCTTACAATGTTAAATAAGCTGGCCTATTCTCTTTTCCAGGTTTAATTTAGGTTAGGATCCGTTAGGGACCATATGGGTAGCTTACCTCTTCCCCCATCCCCTTTACAATTTTTTTTTAATAATGTTGGTGGGTTTTTTTTTAGTGAGGGAACATTCTGCTGCCGTCTCGCTCTAGGATAGAGTTTGACTTTGAGTCTCGAGAAAAGTTGAGCCTTATCTAATGAGTTGGATGGTTGAGAGGAAAGGTGGTTCCATTATTGTTCAATGCCATGGCGGCACGCTACCCATGGAGGTGAGGCCTAGTCCTGGCTATTAGAGCCCTTTTGGGGTGGGGGTGTGGCATGCAAAGAGTATGTTACAATTTATTTGGCGTATGTCACACTCCCACATAGGCTGCCTCCCAACCAGCGAACCGGGTGCTTAGGGTTTAACTATCGATAGTGTACCCATCGTTAAATCAGGAACTTGGTTCATTGACCAATCACAGGCAAACCCTGCCAAAGCGGTAAGCACTGGCAGACTTGCCTACCTGCTGGTTGAGTACGGTTCACTCTCTCTGGCTTCTGCTTTGCCATCTGTCACTGTGATGTACACTTATTATTATTCCATCTGTACATATTATACATAGTGTCCATATCTGTATATAGTGGGTGAAGGCAAATATACATTATAGTCTACTGCTGAGTTTGTTTGCTCCAATTCCCTTACGACCAGGTCTCACAGGCCATTCATTACCTGTGTTCGTAATAGTCAGCAACAAGTCACACAAATGTATTTGTTCCTACTTTATGTAAAATCATCAATAAACATTCATAAATGTATAAACCTTTGTTAATTTTGCTTTCATGCAATTGAATTTTACTTATTATGGCAAAATAGCATTTTATATATAAATAATATTTATATATAAAATTATTTTATTGTATAAACCGTTCAATAACAGCTAAAAGTAATGTATAACGTACCAAAGACAAAATTAATACACATATACGATAATTATCTTATGAATGGCAACACTACAGAGGGCCACCCAAGCAGCCTTAATAATACATAATATCTTTATTTACTACAAGTACATGTACAAGGTATACAGGCCTAGCTGACATCAATGATCATACTACTATATAGAAAGCCCTTGTTAGCAGAGCATTTCGGCACATTAGGCCAGTTTTTGTCTCAGGATGCGACCAAGTCGACTAACACCGGTACCCATTTACTGATGGGTGAACATGGACAACCGTGTAGGAAACACGTCCGATGTTTCCACCCTTGCAGGAATCGAACCGGACGCTCACTGTTTTGACCGGCTTTGCCCAGGAGAAGACGTCACAAGTATGAGGAGTGGAAGTTGTATTTCTCTTGTTTTCCATGCTAGCACAAAGCCATAAGAAAGGATTTAACTTAGGTGTTGTACGTGACATTACTGAAAAAATAATAATAATAATAATTATTATTATTATTATTATTATTATTATTATTATTATTAATTATATATTATTATTATTATTATTATTATTATTATTATTATTATTATTATTATTATATTAGTAGTATAGAAAAGTAGTAGAAGTAGTTATAGTAGTTTCAGGTAAGTAGTTTAGTAGTAGCAGGTACTAGAAGTAGTTGTAGTAGTAAGCAGTACTAGAAGTAGTTGTATTAGAAATAATAGTTGCAATAGTAGCCGTAGGTGTAGTAGTCGTAGTAGTCCAATGGTAGTAGTTATAGTAGTAATAGCATAATTAGCAGTAGTAACAGTAGTAGCAGTATTAGTAGTGGAAAGTAGTACTAATAATATTACTAGTTGTTATTTTTGTTTTGTTGTTGTTGTTACTCTTGTTGCTGCTATTGTTATTTTTATTGTAGATGAATGGTTCAGAGAACCGACAAGTTGATAAATTAGACACATATGCAACACTTGGGTATCTTTATTGAGGAAACGTTTCGCCACACAGTGGCTTCATCAGTCCATACTGATTTTGTCGTTCCTAAAAGATTTTTTATTGCTGTTGTTGTTATTGCTAAAGGTTTCTATTCTTTCTGTTGTGATTGTAGTTATTATTATTATTATAAATTATTTATAATTATTAATTTACAAAAAAAAATAATATTATTATTATTATTATTATTATACACTAGCCTGAGAGTTGGTGGGGACCACTGCCTATTTCAGAGGATATGGGCCTCAATAGGGAATAGGCAGTGCTCCCCACCAACTCTCAGGAATTCTCGCTAAACACCTCTCCAAACTTTTGGGCACTATTAGTCCAGCACATCTCAAACACTCTGGTGACCTTCTCAATCGCATTCGCAACATCAACATCAGGAACAAGAAAATCTCCAGCCTTGATGTAACATCCTATTCACCAAAGTACCTACTACACAAGCTATTGATCTCTTGCGCAGGAAAATTGACGGCTCACTTGATCTTCCTCTTCCAGCCAGCGATTTCATCGATCTTGTTGAACTATGTGTTGGCTTTACATGTTTCTCTTTCGAAAATCAACTCTTTCAGCAAACTTTTGGACTACCCATGGATCGCCATTAGTGCCGTCCTTGCGAACCTATATATGGAACATCTGGAACCGAGCGATTTTCACTATTATTCCCTCTTCTGTCCCTGGCTCCGTTATGTTGACGAC
>WNWK01024930.1:0-29095 GCA_009830355.1 Cherax destructor
TCTTTACCAACATGGCGTAGCAGAGCTTTACCAATACTATGGTTTGAAAGATAGGTATTAGGAGAAGTCGGTCGCAGAGTAAAAAACTTCGTCCATTGAGTAGTTTGAAACAGAGAGTTTAAGGGGAGTGCGTGACGAGCTGGTCGTTTCTGAGATGAACGAGAAGGAAGTGTCGAATCGTCATGTGTGGGTCTAGGTCGTTTGGGTGTGGGACCGGGGGTGGTCCGATGGGAGACGGGCGAGCGATTCGAAAATTGCCGCACCGTCGAGGGAGAAGCCGGAATCAAGGTCAGAGAAGAGTGAAGGTCAGACGTATCGAAAGGGCCAGTCGGGTCCCTGGTACCTGAAGCAGGTGACGAACCAGCACCAGCAAGAGGTACAGGGGCCTGAGAGGTGTCCAAAGAGTTGTCCATTAACGAGGCAGGGTCAGTACTGGGTGTGGTATCAGGAAGGGGCCCGGGGGTAGAGGGTTCATGGATTGGGTCAGCCATGGTTAGGTTACTTCTTTCTTTTTATTTTTTAAGAAAAAAAAAGAAAGTAGAAAAGAAAATAAAAATAAAAAAAAGAATAAAAAAAGGGGGGAACGTGGAGGAATAGCTCCTAGGAGGAATGAAAGGGAGCGTAAATCCCCCTCTGTGCCCAAGAGGACCTCACCACCGCAAGTAGTGCAGATGCTGCATGGAACCCGTGCCATACCCTACCCTTCATGCCAGTAAACCAGCAATCCGGGATAGCAACCTCACATCCACCGAACCATCTCGGCGGACAAAAGAGAGGGCGGCCGGATATCCGCCACAAAGCATACCGCCTTCGGTCACCACCCCCGGAATCCAAAAGGTGGCCTCCAGAGATACACCCGTCGCCCGAAAGATACCCAAGGCCACCCCCCGGGTGACCGGAGAGGGATCGGGACATCCCCAGGCGATCCAGATTCCACGGCAAACTACACCACCGCCAAGGACCTCAACGGAATGGGATGGACCACAATACCCTTCCCCCTACCTAGGAACTAGAATGCCTGAGGAGAGAAGCTCCCAGGCTAAAACTGGGAAGGAAATAAGGGAGGGATGAGGAGGAGGAGGAGGAAAGGGAAAAGGGAGGATGGGGAAGATAGGAAAAAGGGAGGGGGGATTGGGGGGTAATTAGGTTCGGTCTGAGGAAGAAGACCAAGAGGTCCAATTCCTCAGACCGATAGCCTCTTTACCGCGACAAGGAGCCCCCCTTAAAGAGGACAACAAACAACATCTATTTGTAGCCCATGCACATCTTGCAAGATATGGGCATGTGTCCCCAAAACCAGTGTTCCCTCATCTTCACACACTCCACCCCCTCCTCCCCCGGTGGCTTGGGGGAGGAGGCACTGCCTTGTCCCGACCTGGACGACACTCAGCACCACACCCAACCCTCACAAACTGCACAAAACTTCCACTATTTATGCTGAAATGATGCACTGGGATGTCCTCTCACTGCTCTGGAATCTTCCCAGAGCATTCACACTGAGTCCTGTTCAGTCGTGACCTGGTCAGCCTCTTTGATTAGGAGCTATAGGCAGTAGGTACCAGAGTATTTCCCATACGTCTCTCCTCGCCAAGGATTGAACCGTCTCTGACCCAGGAAACAAACAAAATTCGAGTCCTGAAACTTTTTGATGGCACATCATGTACCAAATAGTTGGAAACTGCTTGGTGTAACGCCTTTAGTGCTGTAATAAGTTTTAAAAGTACTGGAGTCTGTGTTGAAGTTATGTGATGCAGCAGGCAGTTTACACACTAATGTTTATGCAGCATTTGTGTACAATGAACTGAAACAAAATGCCACTATCAATATGCCGCTATCAGCACTATGTTAGAATGATTTACTGGTTGATGGTTATACCCCAGAGCTTTTAGCTATTACCGAAACTTTCTAGGATTTTTATTGTAGTCTTCGATTTTTGAGCAATATTACCTTTTCTTTGCTTCTTTCATAAGTCACTACACTGTTCCTTACCCTGTGAACTTGGTTTAGCACTGCAGCAGTTTCTTAATATCTTTATTATGCAGCCCATACCTATCCTGTGGGCGGTAGTCACCCCATACCCATCCTGTGGGCGGTAGTCACCCCATACCCATCCTGTGGGCGGTAGTCACCCCATACCCATCCTGTGGGCGGTAGTCACCCCATACCCATTCTGTGGGCGGTAGTCACCCCATACCCATCCTGTGGGCGGTAGTCACCCCATACCCATCCTGTGGGCGGTAGTCACCCCATACCCATCCTGTGGGCGGTAGTCAAAAGATTACAGAGGTACATAATGGGTCCAGGGACTGGGCCTCAAAGTTTTGATAGGTGAGCAAGTTACAAAGGTAATGAACTCAGGTAGATCTTGTCACAATCATGACAAATTACAAAGGTATTTACAGATTACAGAGGTATATAATGGGTCCAGAGACTGCTCAGCATCCTGACTGTTTGTCCTAAACCTTATTAGTAAATGATTCCTGAATCTGATGTTATCTAATATATCAACAGTTATCCAGGGTTCAGTTCTTAGTTTAATCGTAACCTCTTTAACTGGTACTGTATCATCAAGGATGGCGATGAATGTGGTTCTAAAATTTTCCAAGGCATCATTTACCTCTGCAACTTCTTGTTGCAGTCCAATCATAGTTTCGTAGCTTACCAGTGTTCGCTACTGCAGTTTCTAGATCTCATTCTTATTGTCTTGCGCAAGCCTATCCCTTCCTTAATAATCTTCCTAGTGCAGTGATACATTGATCACCATGACCTATGATAATGATGACTCACTGACTAATATTTTCAGAGTAGTTACAAACTATGTGGTCAAGTGTGGTAGGTGACGACTATTAACCTATGTTGCTTGACTGAGTGTAATTATTGAATCCAAGAATTTGCTTATATGTGTTACATAGCGTTTTGTGTTGATGTTGAAAATATATATTGTAGCCACCTAGTATTATTATCTCACTTGATAAAATCTTTTAATGAGAGCAGCAGAGGCGGTGGACTTACCATAGTGTTACTCAGGTCTGCAGAACGAGCACGTGATGGCAGCTGAGTGGGAGAAGTCAGCAGTGCAGGAGCTAGACATCACAGCCACTGATATCTCCACAGACTGCATCATTGACCTCCTCACCAGAGTGCCGGCACTCAGGTGGCTCAGTGCCGGCCAACTAGATGGCTTCACGGACAGTGTACGTATATACCCTGTATCGTATTGACCATGTAAAGAATGCAAGTATCCTCTCATTGTTGTAAATGCTCACCCAGAGGCATGAATAACCTACCACAGGTTGGCTAATTAATAGGGTCTAAAGCCTATCGGCATTGTATCCTTTTCACAAGACAAGAATACCTTTATATATATATATATATATATATATATATATATATATAGATATATTTTTTTTTTTTTAACACATCGGCCGATTCCCACCAAGGCAGGGTGGCCCGAAAAAGAAAAACTTTCATCATCATTCACTCCATCACTGTCTTGCCAGAGGGGTGCTTTACACTACAGTTATAAAACTGCAACATATATATATATATATATATATATATATATATATATATATATATATATATATATATATATATATATATATATATATATATATATACAGTGGACCCTCGGTTAGCGGCCGTAATCCGTTCCAGGAACTAGGCCTTTAACCGAATTAATATTCCCCATAAGAATTAATGTGAATGCAATTAATCCGTTCCAGACAAAAATATTCACCAATAAATAATTTTTTAACAATTAAATCAGTATTACATACCTTTATTGAAGACTAATGCTGGGTTCTGGAGGATGGGGAGGAGGAAATAGGGAGGAGTTACTAGTTGGAAGGGGAATCCCCCTTCAAAAGGACTTCAGATGACAAGTCCCTCTCTGGGGTCACTTCCCTTTTTCTTTTAATGCCACTAGGACTAGCTTGAGAGTCACTAGATCCCTGCCTAGTGAAATAAGTGTCCAGAGTGCTCTGTTTCTGACGCCTCTTTAACATTTTCCTGAAGTGGGACAAGGTTTTGTCACTAAACATGTTGCAGATATGGCTTGTTTCACCTTGGTCAGGATGGTGTTTTTCAACAAATGTCTGCACCTTAGTCCACATAGAACAAATTTCCTTCTCTTCCTTTTCCTCCTCCTCCATTTCTGAAGCAATAACCTCAGCTGTGGTCTGTTGCTGTTCCAGCTGAAGCTCTTGCAGCTCTTCAGTGGTTAGCTCTACCCTGTGGTCCTCCACCAACTCTTCCACATCCCCACCACTCACCTCCAACCCCAGGCTGTTCCCCAATGTCACAATATCTTCCACAACAGGCACAGGGTCGTCAGCTGCAAATCCTTCAAAATCCCTCTGTTGGACACAATCCGGCCACAGTGGTCTCCAAGCAGAGTTCAAAGTCCTGGTAGTCACTCCCTCCCAAGTCTTACCTATAAGGCCTATGCAGTTGTAGATATTGAAGTGATTCTTCCAGAACTCTCTAAGGGTCAGTTGAGTGTCAGAGGTCATTTCAAAGCACTTCTGAAACACTGCTTTGGTGTACAGTTTCTTGAAGTTAGAAATGACCTGCTGGTCCATGGGCTGGAGAAGAGGAGTGGTGTTAGTAGGCAAGAACTTCACTTTTATAAATTTGAAGTCCCTAGACATTTGGTCTTGCAAGTCTGGAGGATGTGCAGGAGCACTGTCCAGTACCAGGAGGCACTTGAGTCCCAAATTGTTATCCTGAAGGTATTTTTTTCACACTTGGGCCAAACACATCATTAACGCAATCTTTGAAAATTTAGCTTGTGACCCATGCATTTTGATTTGATTTCCACATCACACACAATCTTTTCTTGTGAACATTGTGTTTCTTGAACACTCTGGGAGTTTCAGAGTGATACACAAGTAAAGGCTTCACTTTGAAATCCCCACTTGCATTGCCACACAACATGAGAGTTAGCCTGTCTTTCATAGGCTTGTGTCCTGGCAGTCTTTTTTCCTCCTGCGTGATGTAGGTCCTCCTTGGCATTTTCTTCCAAAAGAGGCCTGTTTTGTTACAGTTAAACACTTGTTGGGGTTTCATATTTTCACTCTTTATGTAGTCCTGAAATTCCTGCACAAACTTTTCAGCAGAATGTTTGTCTGAACTTGCAGCCTCACCATGCCTTACAACACTGTGTATGCCACTACGCTTCTTAAATCACTCAAACCAGCCTTTGCTGGCCCTAAATTCACTACCAGCAGCACTTGTTTCAGGAGTTTTCTTCACAAGATCTTCATGCAAACGCCTTGCCTTCTCACAAATAACAGACTCCACTACACTGTCTCCCACTATTTGTTTTTCTTTAATCCACAATAATAATAACTTTTCCATTTGTTCCATTATTGGTGACATTTGTTTCGTAAGCACATTTACTCCTTTGGCAACATCATCCTCCTTGATCTGTTCTTTCTTTGACAGGATGGTTGTAATTGTTGATTTGTTTTTCCCAAACATCCTGGCAAGTTCCAGCACCCGCATACCACTCTCATATTTCTCAATCACTTTTCTCTTAAATTCCATGGTATTTCTCACTCTCTTTGCCACAGGAACTTTACTAGGAACTTTCTTGGGAGCCATGGTTACTTATTTCGCAGTTGCACTGGCAAAAAACAATGGAAAACAAGCGAAATGTTTGTATGAATGAGCAGAAGCTTCCTCACGTACCGAGAGATACAAACAAACTGAAGCACAAGCGTACCCAGCCGGCGGGTTGACGTGTCCAATATGGCCGCTAACCGGAATAACGGCCGCTAACCGGAATAACGGCCGCTAACCGGAATAACGGCCACTAACCGGAATAACGGCCGCTAACCTGAATAACGGCCGTTAACCGGGAGCCGTAAAACCGGCCGCTAACCGAGTTGGCCGCTAACAGGAACGGCCGCTAACCGAAGGTTCACTGTATATATATATATATATATATATATATATATATATATATATATATATATATATATATATATATATATATATGCAAAAAGATCACAGTAAACAGGTGATATCAAAATATGCAAGACAGTCTTGCATATATATATATATATATATATATATATATATATATATATATATATATATATATATATATATATATATATATATATATATATAATGTATAGTACATTAAAGTGGTTTTAAATTAAGACTTAGGGTATTGGTATCTTGTATTGCATTATCGTACCGTTGGTGTGGAGGCAGGTGTTGAAGGCATGGACTGAACGGGGGAACATTAAGAGCCTGATCGCCCTGGACCTGGACCTGTGTGACAACCTGACTGAGGAAGGTCTCTACAAGTTCCTGGCCAGGTACGGCCAGAACCTGCGTGGTCTAGTTCTCTCTGGCATCCCTCAGTGCACTGACTCCCTCTGCTCCAACGTCATGCCCGCCCTCAAGAACATCAAGTGAGTGGAATACATGTCAAGGTGTTTGTAGTAGTGTTAGTAGTACAGTACAAGGGTAAACGCTAAATCAGTAGGGGTCATGCAGTGCCTAGGGAATGGGAGATAATCAGATTTTATCTTAGGGGAAAGTAGCTCCAGTATAATGGACGAAGAGCCCTTCAAAGCACTCTCGCTGCAGCCACCATATAGACAAATGGTAACCATCGAGGGAGTTACTAACTTCCTCTTACTTCAAAGTGAACTCACTGAAGCCTATTATAATGAAGGAAAAAAAAGAGAAAAAATGGACACAGTTGTCTCTAGCTGTCATCAGAAGCCAAAGAATACATTCTCTTCACATTACGTATTTCTCTTGATCTTATTCTATTTATTTTAGGATTTTGCGAATGGGGCTAACGGAGAACCTGGCATACCGACTAATGGGCAAGATCCACGTTGACGGTCTGCTAGACAACATCGCTACCTACGGTCAGAATCTAGAGCGTCTGGAGATGTCGTGGGATCCCGAGTCTCTTCGTTTCTCCGACAAGAGTCAGAAGGCCATCGACACCATGCGTGTAAAGTGTCTCAGGCTTAAGTGTCTAGTTCTAGCGTGAGTATTAACATAGCTTCTGGGTCTTTCCCAACTACTGTAACTAAATATATTTTTCTTAAATAGTTCATTCATGCTGTAATTTGTTTAGTTAAGAGTCTTGTATCCATTATGTGTCTGTGTATGGTGTCGAAAAGAAAGCATTTAAATTAGCTTTCCTAGTGTAATGCTTTGCGAGTGTTAAACTAGTAACTACTGTCTGCTGTTCTCACCTTATTTCTTCTTGTCTCACTTTTGGTTTTTACTGTATTACTCACGACGTTTTCCCTCCATCTACCTATATTTTGTGATACTTTCATTAGGCGTTCTATCGTCTGATTACTTTGTGACACTTTCACTAGAACCTGGATTGTGACGTTCATGCCTTTCGATGAATCCGGCTGATTGGTTTATTAGGTAAGCTAATCCGCTATGGGAGGGTCTTCTTGTTGTCAGTGGAGCGCTGAACGTCAGTTCATAGTTCTCTCAAAGACCTGCACTTATCAGTACCCCCTCATCTAAATAAAGAACTGATACCAGAAGAATGTTTTTATTTATATTTTGCATATGTGAAACTTCTTTACTTTTTAAACGTTATTTTTTATTTTTGCCCTCTCGTAGCAGTGTTTTAATTAATGATGTCTCAGTTAATTATTTACGCGAGATTTGTTTTTTTTTTTGACCTGTCATTTAGAGTTGGTTTAGTAGTCGAGGAGACTGGAACTGGTGGAAGCCGTCCCGTCAGATATAGTATTTTAGACACAGGAAGTGGTGTAGAGAGATTAAATATCACATCTTATGATGTGATTTCTTTTATATTCTTTGTGTGGTGAACCTGAAAGACAGCATAAAGTCTTGGTCAAATGCTCAATAGCTCTAAAGAATAGAGCATCGGGAGAAAGTTTCACATTTCCCTGGAAAAAGCAAATGCCACCACCCTACCTTTATAGATGCAATAATGCCTGACCAAACAACATGTCTTCTCTTACAGCAAGTTGCAAACTCTGCAGTTATTTTAGTACTTTATATGTACCTTTATATGAACCTTCAAAATCAGGGACGCCAAGCCCATGATGACACACTTCAGGTCGCTTGTTCTATCTAGGCTGGAATATTGCTGCACATTAACAGCACCTTTCAAGTTAGTTTGATATCTTTATTATGCACCCCATACCCATCCTGTGGGCGGTAGTCAAAAGATTACAGAGGTACATAATGGGTCCAGGGACTGGACCTCAAAGTTTGATAGCTGAGCAAGTTATAAAGGTAATGAACTCAGATGGTCACAATCATGACAAGTTACAAAGGTATTTGCAGATTACAGAGGTATATATAGGGTCCAGAGACTGGGCCCCAAAGTTTTGATAGCTGAACAAGGTACAATGGTAATTAATTCACTAGTTACAAGGTAATGAATCATGTAAGTAAATTTACTTACGTCTGTACATGGTTGCACTCATGAACAAATTATAAAGCAATGAGCAATCTATTAGTCTACACCCAGCCACAACTGTAATGAGTTATTGGTGCAAATTTTAATTGTTGGGTCACACACACACACATATACATATACACATACACATGCATACATGTATATACATACACACATACACATACACACATGTACATACACACACACACACACACACACACACACGTGTCAATGCTTTATTTACAGGGAGCAAAGTCAGGGTATTTTTCCAGAATGGTCTGTAATATACCACTGTGGATAAAATACTTTGACATATCTTGAACATTTCTGAATGAGTAGTCTCTGAATTCATTAATTTTATCGCACTCCAGTACATAATGACGCAGGGTGTGACAATAATCCAACTGGCAAAGTTTACATTTTGTTTGGTCTACATCTGGTGGTGGTGATTTAACCTGCCAAAGATACTTGTAACCCAGCCGGAGGCGGGCGGTGGTGACATCCAAGAGTCTGCTTATTTTGTTGGATGCACCATAGACATGTGGCTCCTCCTGCATGATAGAATGACACCTTTCAAGGCAGGTGAAATTGCTGACCTAGAAAATGTACAGAGAACCTTCACGGCACGCATAACTGCGATAAAACACCTCAATTACTGGGAACGCTTGAAGTTTCTAAACCTGTACTCCCTAGAACACAGGCGGGAGAGATACATTGTTATATACACGTGGAAAATTCTCGAGGGATTAGTACCAAACTTGCACACGAAAATCACTCCCTACGAAAGCAAAAGACTCGGCAGACGATGTAACATCCCCCCAATGAAGAGCAGGGGTGCCACTAGCACGTTGAGGAACAACACAATAAGTGTCAGGGGCCCAAGATTGTTCAACTGCCTCCCAGCATACATAAGGGGGATTACCAACAAACCCCTGGCTGTCTTCAAGCAGGCACTGGACAGGCACCTAAAGTCGGTACCTGACCAGCCAGGCTGTGGTTCGTACGTTGGACTGCGTGCGGCCAGCAGTAACAGCCTGGTTGATCAGGCTCTGGTCCAACATGAGGCCTGGTCACAGACCGGGCCGCGGGGGCGTTGACCCCTGGAATTCTCTCCAGGTAAACTCCAGGTATACACTTGGAAAATACTAGAGGGATTAGTATCAAACTTGCACACGAAAATCACTCCCTATAAAAGCAAAAGACTCGGCAGACGATGTAACATCCCCCCAATGAAAAGCAGGGGTGCCACTAGCACGATAAGGCACAACACAATAAGTGTCAGGGGCCCAAGACTGTTCAACTGCCTCCCAGCATATATAAGGGGGATTGCCATTAGACCCCTGGCTGTCTTCAAGCAGTCACTGGACAGGCACTTAAAGTCAGTACCTGACCAGCCGGGCTGTGGTTCGTACTTCGGGTTGCATGTGGCCAACAACCTGGTTGATCAGGCCCTGAGCCACCATGAGACCTGATCACAGACCAGGCCGCGGGGGCGTTGACCCCCGGAACCCTCTCCAGGTATACTCCAGGTACGGTGACCATATGCAGGGCAAATAAATGCTTCCATTTTGGAGAGTGGTAAGCCCCGTAGCTGGACCTGTTAAACTCCTTAATTAAAAGACTTTTTGGAAGAATGTCTGAGGGAGGACAGTGCTCAAAAGTGTGACTTTAGATTTGTATAGCCAGTCACTGCTAGTATCTGGCCCTGACGACACCTTGTGATGCGCCCCTTATAGACATAGTGAACCTGGTCATGTAAGATATGAATGTGATATGACCAAGCAAGGATATGAGCTCAAGAATAAGATTATCAAAAACGTCCCCCTGTATAAATGGAAAACAGGAATAAATAAAGGGGATGTAAATATCATGCTAAAAATGTCTGACCAAGACAGAACACGCAGCAATGGGTTCAAGATGGAAAAATTTAGATTTAGAAAGGATATAGGAAAGCACCGGTTTGGTAATAGAGTTGTGGATGAGTGGAACAAACTCCCGAGTACCCTCATTGAGGCTAAAACCTTGAGCACCTTTAAAAATAGGTTAGACAAGTTAAAAAGCGCCTACTTCATCTGGGATAAATTCTGTATGGAATAATTATGTCAAAGGTTAATTAATCAACAGCAACCCTGTATATTCCTATCATAGTAGCATTCATATTCTTGTTCTCACTCTCAGCAGATGTAATAATCACTACAAACGTTAATACAAACTCTCTTACAATTTTTTTTTTATAAGTCATAATCATGAACCAAATTGTTAACCTCAAAAAGTGAAGTTTTGATCATTCCTGCAGTCGTTATAAACTAATCTTATATCAGCTGTATAAAGTACTTTTTAGAAGTTATATTATTATTATTACTACTGGTCAGGCACCTAAAGTCGGTGCCTGACCAGCCAGGCTGTGGTTCGTACGTTGGACTGCGTGCGGCCAGCTGTAACAGCCTGGTTGATCAGGCACTGATCCAACATGAGGCCTGGTCACAGACCGGGCCGCAGGGGCGTTGACCCCTGGAACTCTCTCCAGGTAAACTAATACCATCTATCCCAGATTCTGTAACCCATTTCATTCTACCAACAGCCTCATGCACCTCCCCCCCCCACACTTGCATGTGGCCCTTCCTAACAGCTGTTATACATCCATTTTCATTGCCCAGTGTATTAACACACACACACAGGAGCTTTGCCTCGACCCCTGCAACCACAACTAGGTGAGTCACACACACACACACACACACACACACACACACACACACATATATATATATATATATATATATATATATATATATATATATATATATATATATATATATATATATATATATGTACTCACCTAATTGTGGTTGCAGGGTCGAGACTCAGCTCCTGGCCCCGCCTCTTCGCTGTCCGCTACTGGGTCTCTGCTCTCCCTGCTCCATGAGCTTTATCATACCTCGTCTTAAAACTATGTATGGTTCCTGCCTCCACTATATCTTTCTCTAGACTATTCCACTTCCTGACTACTCTGTGGCTGAAGAAATGCTTCCTAACATCCCTTTGACTCATCTGAGTCTTCAGCTTCCAGTTGTGTCCCCTTGTTTCTGTGTTCCCTCTCTGGAACATCCTGTCACTATCTACCTTGTCGATTCCCGCAGTATTGTGTGTGTGTGTATGTATATATATATATATATATATATATATATATATATATATATATATATATATATATATATATATATATATATATATATATATATATATATTTCAACAAGTCGGCCGTCTCCACCGAGGCAGGGTGACCCAAAAAAGAAAGAAAATCCCCAAAAGAAAATACTTTCATCATCATTCAACACTTTCACCACACTCATACATAATCACTGTCTTTGCAGAGGAGCTCAGATACGACAGCTGAGAATTGTCCTCTCAGCTGTCACTATCCCAGACCCCTCCTTTAAAGTGCAGGCATTGTACTTCCCATTTCCAGGACTCAAGTCCAGCTAAATCAATTAACTGGTTTCCTGAATCCCTTCACAAAATGTTACCCTGCTCACACTCCAACAGATCGTCATGTCCCAAAACCATTCGTCTCCATTCACTCCTATCTAACACGCTCACACATGCTTGCTGGAAGTCCAAGCCCTCGCCCACAATACCTCCTTTACCCCTTCCTCCAACCTTTTCTAGGACGACCCCTACCCCGCCTTCCTTCCCTACAGATTTATACGCTCTCCAAGTCATTCTACTTTGATCCATTCTCTCTAAATGACCAAACCACCTCAACAACCCCTCTTCAGCCCTCTGACAAATACTTTTAGTAACTCCACACCTTCTCCTAATTTCCACATTCCGAATTTTCTGCATAATATTTACACCACACATTGCCCTTGGACAGGACATCTCCACTGCCTCCAGCCTCCTCCTCGCTCCAGCATTTGCAACCCATGCTTCACACCCAAATAAAAGTGTTGGTACCACTATACTTTCGTACATTCCCTTCTTTGCCTCCATGGATAACGTTTTTTGTCTCCACAGATACCTCAACGCACCACTCACCTTTTTTCCTTCATCAATTCTATGGTTAACCTCATCCTTCATAAACCTATCCACTGACACGTCAACTCCCAAATATCTGAAAACATTTACTTCTTCCATAATCCCTCTCTCCAATGTGATATCCAATTTTTCTTTATTTAAATCGTTTGATACCCTCATCACCTTACTCTTATCTATGTTCACTTTTAACTTTCTACCTTTACACACTCTCCCAAACTCGTCCACTAACCTTTGCAACTTTTCTTTAGAATCTCCCATAAGCACAGTATCATCAGCAAAAGTAACTGTGTCAACTCCCATTTGCATTTAATTCTCCATAATTTAATCCCACCCCTCTCCCAACACCCTAGCATTTACTTCTTTACAACCCCATCTATAAATATATTAAACAACCATGGTGACATTACACATCCCTGTCTAAGACCTACTTTTACCAGGAAGTAATCTCCCTCTCTCCTACACACCTAACCTGAGCCTCACTATCCTCATAAAAACTCTTTACAGCATTCAGTAACTTACTACCTATTCCATACACTTGCAACATTTGCCACATTGCTCCCGTATCCACTCTATCATATGCCTTTTCTAAATCCATAAATGCAATGAAAACTTCTCTACCTTTATCTAAATACTGTTCACATATATGCTTCACTGTAAACACTTGATCTACACATCCCCTACCCACTCTAAAGCCTCCTTGCTCATCTGCAATCCTACTTCTGTCTTACCTCTAATTCTTTCAATAATAACCCTGCTATACACTTTACCTGGTATACTCAGTAAACTTATTCCCCTATAATTTTTACACTCTTTTATGTCCCCCTTCCCTTTATATAAAAGAACTATACATGCTCTCTGCCAATCCCTAGGTACCTTCCCCTCTTTCATACATTTATTAAACAAAAATACAAACCACTCCAGCACTATATCCCCCCTGCTTTTAACATTTCTGTCATGATTCCGTCAATTCCAGCTGCTTTACCCCCTTTCATTCTACGTAATGCCTCACGCACCTCCCCCACATTCACATCCTGCTCTTCTTCACTCCTAAACGATGTTGTACCTCCCTGGCCAGTACATGAAATTACCGCCTCCCTTTTTTCATCGACATTTAAAAGTTCCTCAAAATATTCCCGCCAGCCGGGCTGTGGTTCGTACGTTGGACTGCGTGCGGCCAGCAGTAACAGCCTGGTTGATAAGGCTCTGGTCCAACAGGAGGCCTGGTCACAGACCGGGCCGCGGGGGCGTTGACCCCTGGAATTCTCTCCAGGTAGACTCCAGGTATCTACCCAATACCTCCAGCTCCCCATCTACTAACTCCCCTACTCTGTTTTTAACTGACAAATCCATTCGTTCCCTAGGCTTTCTTACCTTGTTTATCTCACTCCAAAAAATGTTCTTGTTTTCAGCAAAATTTCTTGACAGAGCCTCTCCCATTCTTTCATCCGCTCTTCTTTTGCACTCTCTCACCACTCTCTTCACCTTTCTTTTACTCTCCATATACTCTGCTCATCTATTAACACTTCTGTTTTGTAAAAACCTCTCATAAGCTACCTTTTTCTCTTTTATCACACCCTTTACTTCTTCATTCCACCACTCACTCTTCTTTCCTCCTGCACCCACCCTCCTATAGCCACAAACTTCTGCCCCACATTCTAATACTGCATTTTTAAAACTATCCCAACTCTCTTCAACCCCCCCACTACTCCTACTTGCACTAGCCCACCTTTCTGCCAATAGTTGCTTATATTTCACCCTAACTTCTTCCTCCCTTAGTTTATACACTTTTACCTCTCTCTTACTTGCTGTTGCCATTTTCTTTCTGTCCCATCTACCTTTTACTCTAACTGTAGCTACAACAAAATAATGATCTAATATATCCGTTGCCCCTCTATAAACATGTACATCCTGAAGCCTACCTATCAACCTTTTATCCACCAATACATAATCCAACAAACTACTTTCCTTACGTGCTATATCATACCTTGTATATTTATTTATGTTCTTTTTCATAAAATATGTATTACTTATTACCAAACCTCTTTCTACACATAGCTCAATTAATGGTTCCCCATTTACATTTACCCTGGACCCCAAATTTACCTACTACTCCCTCCACAACATTTTACCACTTTAGCATTAAGATCCCCAACCACAATTACTCTCTCACTTGGTTCAAAACTCCCCACACACTCACTCAACATTTCCCAAAATCTCTCTCTCTCCTCTACACTTCTCTCTTCTCCAGGTGCATAAACACTTACTATAACCCATTTTTCACATCCAACCTTTATTTTACTCCACATTATCCTTGAATTTATACATTTATATTCCTTCTTTACCTGCCATAACTGATTATTCAACATTATTGCCACTCCTTTAGCTCTAACTCTATTTGAAACCCCTGACCTAATCCCATTTATTTCTCCCCACTGAAACTCTCCTACCCCCTTCAGCTTTGTCTCACTTAAAGCCAGGACATCCAGCTTCTTTTCATTCATAACATCTACAATCATCTCTTTCTTATCATTCGCACAACATCCACGCACATTCAAACATCCCACTTTGACGGGTTTCTTTTTCTTTTTAGTAAGCTATACAGGAAAAAGGGTTACTAGCCCATTGTTCCCGGCATTTTAGTTGACTTTTACAACACGCATGGCTTACGGAGGAAAGATTCTTATTCCACTTCCCCATGGATATGAAAGGAAAAGCAATAAGAACAAGAACTATTAAGATAAAAATCAAAGAAAACTCAGATGAGTGTGTATACATAAACGTGTACATGTTTGCGTAGCGTGACCTAAGTGTAAGTAGAAGTAGCAAGACGTACCTGAAATCTTGCATGTTTATGAGACAGAAAAAAGACACCAGCAATCTTACCATCATGTAAAACAGTTTCAGGTTTCTGTTTCACAGTCACCTGGCAGGATGGTAGTACCTCCCTGGGTGGTTGCTGTCTACCAACCTACTACCTTTATATATATATATATAACAACACTGCGACTAGCCAAGAATTCGAACCCATGCTGCTTTGGCCTACCTCATGGTGAGCGAAAACCCATGACCTAACCCACATGACCACGCAATCCTACAAGAACCAAGCACCCAGCCAAGCTAGGTGTGTTACCCTTGGTCCGAGGACATACCGTGGTGTGGGTGCCTCTGAGCTTATTTCATTCTCCTCCCCGTTTGGTGTACTAGCCTCAACGAGCAGTATTTTATATTATTATGACCACGAACAAGTGGTATTGATCAATAACAACACTGCGATTGACAAAGGATTCGAACCAGGAAGGACTCCAGGAATTCAGAATAGGGAGATACACCAATAAGTGCTGGATGAAATACACACAACCGAGGAGGTGAAGAAGCTGCTATGTGAACTTGATACCTCAAAGGTGGTGGGACCAGACATCTCTCCATGGGTTCTTAGAGAGGGAGCAGAGATGCTGTGTGTGCCACTTACAAAAATCTTCAACACATCCATTGAAACTGGGCAACTACCTGAGGTATGGAAGATGGCAAATGTAGTCCCAGCTTTTAAGAAAGGAGACACACGATGCATTACACTACAGACCTGTGTCACTGACGTGTATTGTATGCAAAGTCATGGAGAAGATCATCAGGAGTAGAGTGGTGGAACACCTAGAAAGACACAAGCTTATAAACGACAACCAGCACGGTTTCAGGGAAGGTAAATCCTGTGTCACAAACCTACTGGAGTTTTATGACAAGGTAACAGAAGTAAGACACGAGAGAGAGGGATGGATAGACTGCATTTTCTTGGATTGCAAGAAGGCAGTAAGACAAGAGAGAGAGGGGTGTGTAGATTGCATTTTCTTGCACTGTAAGAAGGCGTTTGACAGTTCCACCCAAGAGATTAGTACAAAAGCTGGAGGGATAACAGGGAAGGTACTACAATGGATCAGGGAATACCTGTCAGGAAGACAACAGCGAGTCATGGTACGTGGAGAGGTGTCAGAGTAGGCGCCTGTAACGAGCGGGGTCCCATAGGGATCAGTCCTAGGACTGGTGCTGTTTCTGGTATTTGTGAACGACACGACGGAAGGAATAGACTCCGAAGTGTCCCTGTTTGCAGATGATGTGAAGTTGATGAGAAGAATTCAATCGGACGAGGACCAGGCAGAACTTCAGAGGAATCTGGACAGGCTGCAGCAACTGGCTCCTGGAGTTCAACCCCACCAAGTGCAAAGTCATGAAGATTGGGGAAGGGCAAAGAAGACCACAGATGGAGTACAGTCTAAGGGGCCAGAGACTACAAACCTTACTCAAGGAAAAGGATCTTGGGGTGAGTATA
Organism: Cherax destructor; assembly: GCA_009830355.1. Taxonomy (NCBI): domain Eukaryota; kingdom Metazoa; phylum Arthropoda; class Malacostraca; order Decapoda; family Parastacidae; genus Cherax; species Cherax destructor. Next base: position 16,788 of record WNWK01024930.1, read on the forward strand.
ACACCGGGCACATCTGAGGCGCACATCAACCAAATAACTGCTGCAGCATACAGGTGCCTGGCAAAACTAAGAACAGCATTCCGACATCTTAATAAGGAGTCATTCAGGATCCTGTACACTGTGTACGTTATGCCCATATTGGAGTATGCAGCGCCAGTTTGGAACCCTCACCTAGCCAAGCATGTAAGGAAACTAGAGAAAGTGCAAAGGTTTGCAACAATACTAGTCCCGGAGCTAAGGGGTGTGTCCTACGAGGAGAGTTTAAGGGAAATCGACCTGACGACACTGGAGGACAGGAGAGATAGGGAGGATATGATAACGACATAAAATACTGAGAGGAATCGACAGGGTGGATAGAGACAGGATGTTCCAGAGATGGGACACAGCAACAAGGGGTCACAGTTGGGAGTTGAAGACTCAGATGAATCACAGGGATGTTAGTAAGTATTTCTTCAGTCACAGAGTTGTCTGGGAAGTGATGTAGTGGAGGCAGGATCCATACATAGCTTTAAGAAGAGGTATGATAAAGCTCATGGAAAGGGAAGAGTGACCGAGTAGCGGCCAGTGAAGAGGCGGGGCCAGGAGCTGTGAATCGACCCCTGCAACTACAACTAGGTGAGTACAGTTCCTCACAAGAAGTTAATGCAAAAGTTAGAGGATCAGGAACGCATAACAGGAAAGGCACTGCAATAGATCAGAGAATATCTGACAGGGAGGCAACAACGAGTCATGGTACGTGACAAGGTGTCAGAGTGGGCGCCTGTGACGAGCGGGGTTCCACATGGGTCAGTACTAGAACCTGTGCTGTTTTTGGTATATGTGAATGACATAACGGAAGGGATAGACTCAGAAGTGTCCCTGTTTGCAGATGATGTGAAGTTAATGAGAAGAATTAAATCGGTCGAGGATCAGGCAGGACTACAAAGAGACCTGGACAGGCTACAAGCCTGGTCCAGCAACTGGCTCCTTGAATTTATCCCTGCCAAATGCAAAGTCATGAAGATCGGGGAAAGGCAAAGAAGACCGCAGACAGAGTATCGTCTAGGTGGCCAAAGACTGCAAACCTCACTCAAGGAAAAAGATCTTGGGGTGCGTATAATACCGAGCACATCTCCTGAGGCGCACATCAATCAGATAACTGCTGCAGCATACGGGCGTCCTTCAACCTAAGAATAGCGTTCCGATACCTCAGTAAGGAATCGTTCAAGACTCTTTCTTCTTTCAACAAATCGGTCATATCCTACCGAAGCAGGGTGGCCCAAAAAGAAAAACAAAAGTTTCTCTTTTTAACTTTAGTAATGTATACAGGAGAAAGGGTTACTAGCCCCTTGCTCCCGGCGTTTTAGTCGACTCTTACGACACGCATGGCTTACGGAGGAAGAATTCTGTTCCACTTCCCCATGGAAATAAGAGGAAATAAGAACAAAAACTAGTAAGAAAATAGAAGAAAACCCAGAGGGGTGTGTATATATATATGCTTGTAAATGAATGTGTAGTGTGACCTAAGTGTAAGTAGAAGAAACAAGATATACCTGAAATCTTCATTGTTAATGAGATAAAAAAAAGACACCAGCAATCCTACCTTCATGTAAAACAATTACAGGCTTTCGTTTTACACTCGCTTGGCAGGACGGTAGTACCTCCCTGGGTGGTTGCTGTCTACCAACCTACTATACTTAGGACCAACCTACTACGTTCAAGACTGTACACCATATACGTCAGGCCCATATTGGAGTATGCAGCACCAGTTTGGAATCCACACTTGGCCAAGCACGTCAAGAAATTAGAGAAAGTGCAAAGGTTTGCAACGAGACTAGTCCCAGAACTAAGGGTAATGTCCTACGAAGAAAGGTTAAGGGAAATCGGCTTGCCAACACTGGAGGACAAGAAGGTCAGGGGAGACATTATTATGACAATAAAATACTGCGAGGAATTGACAAGGTGGACAAAGACAGGATGTTCCAGAGAGGGGACACAGAAACAAGGGGTCACAATTGGAAGTTGAAGACTCCTATGAGTCAAAGGGACGTTAGGAAGTATTTCTTCAGGCATAGAGTTGTCAGGAAGTGGAATAGCCTAGAAAGTGACGTAGTGGAGGCAGGATCCATACATAGTTTTAAGACGAGGTTTGATAAAGCTCATGGTGCAGGGAGAGAGAGGACCCAGTAGCAATCAGTGAAGAGGCGGCACCATGAGCTATGACTCGACCCCTGCAACCACAAATAGGTGAGTACACACACAAGCGAACGAGGATCAGGTAGAACTACAAAGGGATCTAGACAGGCTGCAAACCTGGTCCAACAAATGAGAGAGAGAGAGAGAGAGAGAGAGAGAGAGAGAGAGAGAGAGAGAGAGAGAGAGAGAGAGAGAGAGAGAGAGAGAGAGAGAAAGAAAGAAAGAATCACTTCCTTTGTATATATACTCTCAGATAGTTAACTAAAACATATTGGACTTTCAAAGAGTAATCGACAACTCGTCCACGAATCCTCGCCTCTGCCACAACGCTACTTGTGTTGACACGACCACAATTCAGTGTGGCCAGCTGTGCCTCAATGAGATTACCCGAATGTTATATTTGTAGTCGTTTTGTCTCTTGTTTGTGAAGATTAAAGCTTAAATCTAGCAAGCTAATTTATCTAGTGACTTAATGTAAACTTAATCAGAGAGTTGTCAAAGTTACCTATGTGTTTGTTGATCCAGTCTCCTTCAATGTTATTTTTCTCATACGATGCTTTCATCTATAATTTTAATTTTAAATTTGGAAAGTTGATATCGCCTAGGACGATAGTATTAGGAGCAGAATTTGCTAGACTTACTAGTTATTTTTCTAGTTTTTTATCTAATAACACTCCAGAATTTTTCGAACATTTCCAGCTGTGGTTTGTATATAAGGATACTTAAAAGTGGTTTGTATATAAGGATACTTAAAAGTGGTTTTGTATATAAGGATACTTAAAAGTTGTTTGTATATAAGGATACTTAAAAGAAAATTCTTTACTCTGATTCCTAGCAGTTAATCCTGCCATATCATTTCATGATTTAACAGTTCTGTGAAGTTGAGTGAATCTTTCCCATAGATATCCACATCTTCTTGAGACTTCTTTTCTCTGTTATATTGGTTACCACCGCCCTTGATGTCATTGCAGTAATTACCACCGTCATTGCAACCATCAATTCCTGGGTGTGCACCTTGACAGCAACCTGAAATTCAACACCCATATCCAACACATAACAAAAAGTCTCTAAAACAGTTGGCATCCTCTCAAAAGATACGATACTATGCACCACAAACATCACTACTTACACTATACTATTCACTGATCTACACCTACCTCACCTATGCTATTTGTGCCTGGGAATCCACAACGACAAATCACCTAAAACCAATAATAATCCAACAAAAAGCTGCAGTGCGAATGATCAAACAATCTACTGCTAGATAACCCCCCCCCCACTCTTCAAAGACCTAAACCTACTCACTATACAAAACATTCACTCATACTATTGTGCAACCTACATTTACAGAACAATCAATTCTAACATAAATCCCGGTCTGAAGTGCTTTCTTGACAGTTGCAATAGGACTCATAGACATAACACTAGGCACAAAAATATCTGACATTTCCCGTGTCAGGCTAAACCTTTTCAAAAACTCAATGTACATAAAAGGGCCCAAAATCTGGAACTGTCTACTAGAAATCTCCAGAACCACTGACTCAGCTAGCATTTTTAAAAATCGTTAAAAAACACCTTATCTCCTTAACCTATCCCAGCCCATCATAAATACGTAAGTAAAAACTATACGTACATTTGCTCAATATCATGAACTTAGGTAAAATTTTATAATCAATATATGCTTACTATCAATATCTGTATTCACTTCAAATGTTAATCACTACATTGTGTCAACCTAAGGTTAATAATCAACATTGTAATTCTTCCCTATAAAACTTATTAAAGCCATATAGTATGGCCTAATGGAATATTCAATTCTCCTGTATTCATTGTAACTCACTTAATGACCATATGTACTGTTATTGCCTTATTAATTTTAAGTTTGCTCGAAATGCTTTATATACAAAGGGGCTTTTGGCATGTACACCCAAGTATTATATTCCTTTGCACAAACATGTATCGTGCCCAAATAAAATATTATTATTATCACTACCACACTCTAAACCACCACCACTGCCCCTGTTGCTCTGCTGCAATCACCACTATTAATAACAACCAAAGCAAACATCATCACTTGAATATTTTCACCCACCATTATGTGTGTACTGCAGTCACAACAATGTTTTCTTTACAGTGACGGCAAATACTATGAGATCGTCAAGGCGAACTTTGAGCGTGCTGACCGCACCACTGTGGTCCGCACCTCCACCAACTGCTGCGTCTCCATCGTCTATCTTCTCACCCACTATAAGGACCTCATCTTTAACTAACATTTACAAACTATAAGACAAGACAACCATAAGCAACACAAGGTCGAAGGCAAAGAGAAGCACAAAAAAATGAAATACAGACAAAATGGAATGAAACGAGAAGAATTATATAAAAATAACAATAAAGCGAGAATAAATAATACAAATAATAGAAGCATAAATGAAGGAGAGACGAAGTGATCATGTCAAAGACAACGAATAATTGGAGATAAGATGAAGATAAAGAGCATAAAAATCAGAGCGGAAGATATGATAGAAGAGTGAATAAAAAATGTAGAACTAGTGAGCCTTTACATGAGAACAATAAATGAGCAAACATTTTAAAAGCTTTATAAAGAAGACGTCTCTACAACAAGACAATTACCCTTCAGAAAGCTTTAAGCAGTTACGTCATAAATTTCTCTCCTGATGATGTGTCAGACATGAAATGTTACAGTACAAAACAAGGTAGCAGCACACAGCTTCATTCAAATTCAGTTAAAATCTACCTACTTGCTCAGAGATTTCATTCATTACTGTACTGACAAGTATAGTATTCAAAATCAAAGAATCAAAAGTAAAATCACACTGTAGCATGAATTATATAAGCGTCCAGGACAGTTTTATAGAGCAGTAAGACATGTTTTATAGCCTGAAATTGACTGTGACTGTAAATTATGATCTAGAGTTTCGATACAAAATTATTCTAATTCCTTTTAAGCTAGAGTTCAGCGCTAAATTGTGAATACACTATAAAATAATTATGGTTTGAACTGGTAAATTATTATATTAACAAGGAAACGCAGACCCTGCATGGGTCATTCAGTGCAAGGGAAATGGGAGGGCTGGAAACCATGTTTAATCTTAGTAAAGGAAGAGAATTTTTAATTCCTTGGAATAATTGCCCTTTACTGGCATGAAGGCACCGCTTTTGAAGTGCAAGTCGGTGAAAAAAAAGATAATGCACTTGTAAATGAAACAGAGTAAGTTGCTCAGTGTTCACCTGTGCCTTGCTCTACACACCAGCCATTAACTGTATGTAGAAATATATCCACACACACATACACACACATTTACGCCTAATAGCAGTAAACAATTCAGTTTTCTGTCTGCAAATTCATGAACAGTATTTTAAATATATTAAACTATTATGACAATCATGGAAATTGTGCAATGAATTCTAAAAACCACTTGCATGTTGAATATATTTTGGGCATTCGTCAGGACAGATAAATTCTCTCTCTCTCACACACACACACACACACACACACACACACACACACACACACACACACACACACACGTGTATAGTATGTAAAGTGATGGAGAAGATTATCAGGAGGGGAGTGGTGGAGCACCTAGAACGGAACAAGCTTATAAACAACAACCAACACGATTCATGGAAGGCAAATCCTGTGTCACAAACCTACTGGAGTTCTACGACAGGGTGACAGCAATAAGGCAAGAGCTGGACAGACTGCAGGCCTTTTCCAGAAACTGGCTCCTGGAGTTCAATCCCACCAAGTGAAAAGTCATGAATATTGGGGAAGGAAAAAGAAGACTGCAGACGGAGTACAGTCTAGGGGGCCAGAGACTACAAACCTCACTCAAGGAAAAGGATCTTGGGGTGAGTATAACACCGGGCAATTCTCCTGAGGCGCACATCAGCCAAATAACTGCTGCAGCATACGGGCGCCTAGCAAACCTAAGAACAGCATTCCGACATCTCAATAAGGAATCGTTGAGGACCCCGTACACCGTGTACGTCAGGCCTGTATTGGAGTATGCAGCACCAGTTTGGCACCCACACCTAGCCAAGCACGTAAGGAAACTAGAGAAAGTGCAAAGGTTTGCAACAAGACTATCCCCGAAGCTAAGAACCATGGCCTACGAGGAGAGGTTAAGGAAAATCGACCTGACAACACTGGAGGACAGGAGAGATAGGGGGGATATGATAACAACATATAAAATACTTAGAGGAATCGACAAGGTGGACAGAGACAGGATGTTCCAGAGATGGGACACAGCAACAAGGGGTCACAATTGGAAGCTGAAGACTCAGATGAATCACAGGGATGTTAAGAATTATTTCTTCAGTAACAGAGTTGTCAGGAAGTGGAATAGTCTGGGAGTGATGTAGTGGAGGCAGGATCCATACATAGCTTTAAGAAGAGGTATGACAAAGCTCATGGAGCAGGAAGAGTGACCTAGTAGCGACCAGTGAAGAGGTGGGGCCAGGAGCTATGAATTGACCACAACTAGGTTAGTACACACAAGGTGGACAAAGACAGGATGGTCCAGAGAGCAACCACAACTAGGTTAGTACATGTAGGTGAGTACACACACACACACACACACACACATATATATATATATATATATATATATATATATATATATATATATATATATATATATATATATATATATATATATATATATATATATATATTATACTTCGTAAAAAGGCAAAGGAATATTGCTACACACTAACAGCACCTTTCAAGGCGGGTGAAATTGCTGACCTAGAAAATGTACAGAGAACCTTCACGGCACACATAACTGTGATAAAACGCCTCAATTACTGGGAACGCTTGAAGTTCCTCAACCTGTACTCCCTAGAACGCAGGCGGGAGAGATACATTATTATATACACTTGGAAAATCCTAGAGGGATTAGTATCAAACTTGCACACGAAAATCACTCCCTATGAAAGCAAAAGACTCGGCAGACGATGCAACATCCCCCCAATGAAAAGCAGTGGTGCCACTAGCACGATAAGAGAACACAATAAGTGTGAGGGACCCAAGACTGTTCAACTACCTCCCTGCATACATAAGGAGGATTACCAATAGACCCCTGGCTGTCTTCAAGAAGGCTCTGGACAGGCACCTAAAGTCAGTACCTGACCAGCCGGGCTGTGGTCCGTTCAGTAACAGTCTGGTTGATCAGGCCCTGATCCACCATGAGGACTGGTCACAGACCGGGCCACGGGGGTATTGACCCCCGAAACCCTCTCCAGGTATACTCCAGATAAAGGAGACAAAAGAGAGTGAAAAAATATAGGAGAATAAGCCTGTTGAGTATACCTGGTAAAGTGTATGGTAGAGTTATTACTAAAAGAATTAAGAGTAAGACGGAGAGCAGGATAGCAGATTGACAAGGAAGCTTTAGGCAGGGGAGGGGGTATGTAGACCAAGTGTTTACAGTGGAACATACATATAGGTGAACAGTATTTAGTTAAGGGTAAAGAGGTTTTTACGGCATTTATGGATTTGGAAAAGGCATATGACAGGGTGGATGGGGAGGTAATGTGGCAGATGTTGCAAATGTATGGAATAGGGGGCTCTGGTGGTCTGGTGGCTAAAGCTCTCGCTTCACACGGCGAGGGCCTGGGTTCGATTCCCAGCCAGGGCAGAAACATTGGGTGTGTTTCTTTACACCTCTTGTCTATGTTCACCCATCAGTAAAATGGGTACCTGGGTGTTAGTCGACTGGTGTGAGTCGCATCCTGGGACACTAACCTAATCTGCCCGAAATGCTCAGCATAAGAGACTTTCTATATAGTAGTATGTCATTGATGTCAGCTAGGCCTGTATACCATGTACATGTACTTGTAGTAAATAAAGATATTATTATTATTATTATTATTATAGGAGGTGGGTTACTGAAAGCAGTGAAGAGTTTTTACGAGGATTGTGAGGCTCTGGTAGTAGTATGTAGGAGAAAGAGAGATTATTTCCCAGTAAAAGTAAGCTTTAGAGAGGGATGCGTGATATCCCCATGGTTGTTCAATATATTTATAGATGGGGTTGTAAGAGAAGTGAATGCTCGGGTGTTGGCAAGAGGTGTGGAATTAAGAGATAAAGAATTTAACACAAAGTAGGAGTTGTCACAGTTGCTCTTTGCTGATGATACTGTGCTTTTGGGAGATTCTGAAAAGAAGTTGCAAAGATTGGTGGACGAGTTTGGTAGGGTGTGTAAAAGAAAATTTAAAGTGGATACTGGAAAAAGTAAGGTGATGAGGATAAAAAATTTAGGTAATGAAAGATTGGAGGGAGTATGGGGGAGGCAAATGTATTCAGATATTTGGGAGTGGACATGTCAGCAGACGAGTCTATGAAAGATGAGGTGAATCACAGAATTGATGAGGGGAAAAAGATGAGTAGTGCACTGAGGAGTCTGTGGAGACAACATAATCCATGGAAGAGGGGAATGTATGAGAGCATAGTTATACCAACGCTCTTATATGGGTGTGAAGCATGGGTGGTGAATGTTGCAACAAGGAAAAGGCTGGAGGCTGTGGAGATGTCGTGTTTGAGGGGAATGTGTGTTTTGAATATAATGCAGAGAATCTGTAGTTTGGAAATTACGAGGAGGAGGTGTGGGGTTACTAAAAGTAGTAACCAGAGGGCTGAGGAAGGGTTGAAGTGAGGTGGTTCAGACATTTAGAGAGGTGGAACAAAATAGAATGACTTACAGAGTGTATAAATCTGTAGTGGAAGAAAGGCGAGGTAGGGGTCGGCCTAGGAAAGGTTGGAGGGAGGGGGTAAAGCATGTGTGAGCGTATTAGATAGGAGTGGAGACAAATGTTTTTAGGACTTGACGTGTTGTTGGAATGTGAACAAGGTAACATTTATGAAGGGATTCAGGGAAATTGGCAGGCCAGACTTGAGTCCTAGAGGTGGGAGTACGGTGCCTACACTCTGAAGGAGGGGTGCTAATGTTGCAGTTTTATAACTGTAAACTCGCCTCTGGCAAGACAGTGATGGAGTGAATAACGATGAAAATTTTTCTTTTTCGGGCCATCCTGCCTTGGTGGGAAACAGCCGATGTGTTAATAAAAAAATAGATATATGAGAAATTATGTGGGTGAATTTCACTGGTATAATCCTGAATTAACATTTCACACATATAACTAGGGAGAACTATGACACATCTGAAACATTAGACTTTACTGATACTACTTGTGCCTTGGAGACAGGTGGGACTTTAGCAACAGTGGATCACAACACTGTCCCACTTTTGATGCCCACCTTCTCAACTCCCCAAACTCACACATCTGGACCCTAAATTATTTCAACATATAATTCTTGAAATTATTCAACAAAATATTTCCATCCAGTAACACTGGTTGTATTAAATTTGGTTGTGGACTATATATTCAGGATTAATTATTGGACTTGACAAATTTTATATAATTTGTTAGTATCTTATTATGTATATAACAATTCCAATAATTAAAACATAAATTACAGTTTCAATTACAAAAAAAGGGAAATATATCTTATCAAATTATGGTCTTGCTAATATATCCTAAAGCCTCCCTATCGGTAGGTAACTATGCCAATAAAGTTACAATACCTATAGTGAGATTTAATTCACACCGAGAGGCATACATTACATCTCACATTTTCATTGATATCATCCTTATTTTGATCTTCACTTTGTATCTAAACCCTTCCAGATACACGTTAAATTAAATTATTATGTAGAACACTACAATATTGCCGATACAATTTCTATCAGCTCAGATTAAATGAGATTTATTCTCCACAAATTCCCGGTCTGATCTGTATTACTCCACTTTCGTTGATCTCCTTAACGTTTCTGTCTACCAATACATCTTTTATATTAATTTAATAACGCTTCCAAATGTGTACTACATTTTCATTATTGAAATATTAATTTCCTCTAAATTACAACATCTTCACTTTACTTATTCAACTACTTACAGAATATACGGAAATAACAGAGAATATTTGTTCTCATGTCAAAGAACATCTTTTAAAAGTCACTGAAGATACACACCTACATAAGATTTTATAAACACTATTATCCCCAGCAGTTCTTACACATAAATTACTGGAAAATTATCAAAAATTTCCATATATATATATCTTTTTCTTTCAACCCGTCGGCCGTTTCCCACCGAAGCGGGGTGGCCCAAAAGGAAAAACGAAAGTTTCTCCTTTTACATTTAGTAATACATACAGGAGAAGGGGTTACTAGCCCCTTGCTCCCGGCATTTTAGTCGCCTCTTACGACATGCATGGCTTACGGAGGAAGAATTATATATATATATATATATATATATATATATATATATATATATATATATATATATATATATATATATATATATATACATTGATATAAAGATGGTATATACAGTACACGAGGTGTGAGAGATACATGTCTAATACATATTGTTACATGTTTGTCACTGATTATAATGCGAAAATCTCATCCAGCTCTTCCGAGCTGGGGCACGTGCCCAGAATACAGCATGCATTACCCCTCTGAACAGCAGCGCTGAGTCGCTGGAACAGAAAACTAGCTGCCCTGGGATCCCTAGTTACCCTGTTGAGTCTTTTGCCCAGCTCCTTGAGGAACTTAGATGCACTCTTTCCCCATGAGCCAAGGGTCTCCGAGCCTATGACAACAAACATATAATGATGGGCAAGTTCTCCATATTTTCTCGACTTCTGGGACTCCCTGAAGGTGGCAGCTGCCCCTCCTTCCTCCCTGGTGTATTGGAGATAGGTATCAGCCAAGGTAGATGCACATGTGTAGTCCCACACCACCTGCTTGCCGTCTGTCCAGGCTTGAAGGGTGATACCATCTGGACGCTTTTGGCTGCCATCAGATCTGCATAGTTAGGGTGGTTCCCTTACTGCTGGGCATCCGGCTGTTGTGAGGCTCCTCTTGATAATGTTATTAACCTCTTCATGTCTTGCAATCTTTCCTTCGGATTTACGACACAAAGACCATGGTCCCCGAATCGGTCTGTTGCTTCATGCCAAAAATAACCTGGGGTTCGGCGAGAATAGGGGCGGCAAGTCGAAGGGAACCCCAAAGGGGTTTCCGGGGTCGAGGCGTGTGCCAAGGCTGGAGTTGGGAACAGCCACAAGAAAACCCCCTGCATGAGGAGCCCCACTGCAAGATGGGCTCTATCCTTCCCTGACACACACTGAAGCATTGCTGAGGCTATATTCTCTACTATTGGGCCATCCCAGTGCGACTGTTTGTAGTTTTTGGGGGAAACAGGCCTGGTTTCAGAGCCTGTTAGATTATCCCAGATCCGGCTCCATCAACGAACTTTTATGGATTCCAATCATGTCCCTAAGATGTTCGGGGAGAATTGTTCCCAAGCCCTCTGAATGCAATGCATGAAGACAGGAAAGCAGGTAGAGAATCTGAGATGACTTGGGGACCCCAAAGCCTCCCAGTCTGACTGGGAGTGTGGGGTTGGTCCCACTGCCCATCTTCTAGAGTAAGGTTAAGAAATTTTAGTAAAGATCTGCCTCAGGATACTGTCATATTCGTGCAGTATAGGGTTATCATATATATATATATATATATATATATATATATATATATATATATATATATATATATATATATATATAAAAAATATATACTACATACATAAAATGAAGCATTTCCAGTGAGGTCTCCAGCTAAGGTATATTGCCCCAGCCAGTACAGTCTTCCAATGTCTTTATTCTTCTTACTGTAGTGTTGCCCACTGTATGTTGTTGTTTTTGTGACTTCAATGTTTATCAAATTCGTATTAAATGTTACTTATGAAATTATTGTTTTACTTATTGTGATTCCTTTCTTACCACTAGAAGTCTTCTTGCTAAAAAAGGCATGGTTGACATAGGCAACAGAGTTTCATAAATGTGGAGAAATCAGAGTGGAGACAAGTCACAAAGTGGTGTTCCATAGGCGTTGTAGAAACTTGTTTTGGGACTGCCTCATTGTAAGCTGCACTCTGGGCAAGCACTGTTGACACCGACACTCTGAGACACTTCTCTCAGACTTAGTGGCTATGGTACAAATTTCTAGCTAATTGCAGTAAGGGGGAAACCCACACTG
>WNWK01024931.1:0-29092 GCA_009830355.1 Cherax destructor
TAAGATTAGGCATAAGATAGGCATACTTAAATGTAACTCGGGTCAGCTGACTGACCAAAAATGTGTACAGTTTTCAACACAAACGGATACCAATGAAATTTCAGAAAACAATAATTATATTGGTTAGTTAGTTTGATATCTTTATTATGCACCCCATACCCATCCTGTGGGCGGTAGTCAAAATATTACAGAGGTACATAATGGGTCCAGGGACTGGACCCCAAAGTTATGATAGCTGAGCAAGTTACAAAGGTAATGAACTAACAAGCTACAAAGGTAATGAACTCACAAGTTACAAAGGTAATGAAACATGTAAGTAAATTTACTTACTTACGTTTATACATGGTTACAATCATGAACAAATTATAACGCAATGAACACTTCACTAGTCTACACCCAGTCACAACTGTAATGAGTTCTTGGTGCAAATTTTATTGTTGGGTCACACATACACACTTACATATACACATACACACACACACATACACACACACACATACACACACATATATACATACACACACACGCACACACAACAGGCAGCCTTCAATCGACATGTGCACAGGACAAAAAGGCAATCAACACGCGCACACACACACACACACACACACACACACACACACACACACACACACACACACACACGTAGCAATGCTTTATTTACAGGGAGCAAAGTCGGGGTATTTTTCCAGAATGGTCTGTAATATACCACTGTGGATAAAATACTTTGACATATCTTGAACATTTCTGAGTGAGTTGTCTCTGAATTCATTAATTTTGTCGCACTCCAGTACATAATGACGCAGGGTGTGACAAAAATCCAACTGACAAAGTTTACATTTTGTTTGGTCTACATCTGGTGGTGGTGATTTAACCTGCCAAAGATACTTGTAACCCAACCGGAGGCGGGCGGTGGTGACATCCAAGAGTCTGCTTATTTTGTTGGATGCACCATAGACATGTGGCTCCTCCTGCATGATAGAATGATGATAGATGGACTGACTGGTGTCAATCTCCCTGAGTCTTAAGTCAATAAAATTCAGTTCTAGATCTTTTCGTATTATTGTTCTCAAACTGCTAACTGACAAGCCAAGATTGTAATCTACCCCCTCTTTGAAAGCATAAAACTTAGCCAATTTATCAGTTCTATCATGCATCTGAAGACCAATGTGAGATGGAATCCACAGCATGTGCACTCTGACTCTACTATCCACAATCCTACCATACCTGTGTCTGGCTTCTGACACAAGCATGCTACAAGTTATACTTGATGAGTTGAGAGCATTTATGGATGACAGAGAATCAGTTACAATTAGAGAGTCAACCTTAGATACATGGACGCATTTGAGTGCAAGGAGTATGGCAAACAGTTCTGTCTGAAGGGTAGAGGCCCAGTTATTGATGCGTGCTCCAATTTCTTTAAGAGAGCCATCACTCTGTATGACAACAGCAGCACTACCAGCTGCACCAGTGGATTGGTGAACTGAACCATCAACGTAAATAATTTGTGAGAGAGTGTGCTGTTTGGCTAAATTATCAATACAGCTTAAGGCATCATGTTTGGCTTCAAGGCGAAGCTTTGTTGTGATTTAAGGTAGTTTGGGGGAAATGGAGGGATGGTAGTTTGGAATGGGTAATATTCCATGGAGCGGAGAAGTGCCGCTGTTGCCTTACTTGCCACAGATCATGTATCTGATTCATGCGGAGGTCGGTTCCAGTTTTTCGATCCATCTGGAGGGATGTTCAATTATATTGGTCAAGACGAAAATAAGTTATGTAAAATGAGCTACCAGTGGCATGGTCCTCGGACGGCTAAGTTACACTGAAGCCAAAAACATCACTAAGCACCATTAACACTGTAACTTGTGTAGCTATTAAAACTTTGGGTTCCAGACCCTGGACCAATTATGTACTCACCTAATTGTACTCACCTAATTGTGGTTGCAGGGGTCGAGACTCAGCTCCTGGCCCCGCCTCTTCGCTGTCCGCTACTGGGTCTCTGCTCTCCCTGCTCCATGACCTTTATCATACCTTGTCTTAAAACTATGTATGGTTCCCGCCTCCACTATATCGTTCCCTAGACTATTCCACTTCCTAACTACTCTATGGCTGAAGAAGTGCTTCCTAACATCCCTTTGACTCATCTGAGTCTTCAGCTTCCTGTTGTGTCCCCTTGTTTCTGTGTTCCCTCTCTGGAACATCTTGTCACTATCTACCTTGTCGATTCCCCGCAGTATTTTGTATGTCGTTATCATGTCTCCTCTAACCCTTCTGTCCTCCAGTGTTGTTAGTCCTATTTCCCTCAACCTTTCTTCATATGGCATTCCCTGAGCTGTGGAACTAGCCTTGTCGCAAACCTTGCACTTTCTCTAATTTCTTGACGTGCTTGACCAGGTGTGGGTTCCAGACTGGTGCTGCATACTCTAGTATGGGCCTGACGTACACGGTGTACAGTGTCTTGAACGATTCATTGTTAAGGTAACGGAAAGCTAATCTTAGGTTTGCCAGTCGCCCATATGCTGCCGCAGTTATCTGGTTGATGTGTGTTTCCGGAGACGTGCTTGGCGTTATACTCACCCCAAGGTCTTTTTCCTTTCATGAGGTTTGTAGCCTTTGTCCACCTAGCCTGTACTCTGTCAGCGGTCTTCTTTGCCCTTCTCCGATCCTCATGACTTTGCATTTAATGGGGGTAAATTCGAGAAGCCAGTTGCTAGACCAGATGTCAAGCTTGTCCAGGTCTCTTTGAAGTCCTGCTTGGTCTTCATCCGATGTGATTCTCCTCATTAATTTCACATCATCTGCGAACAGAGACACTTCTGAGTCTATCCCGTCCGTCATGTCATTCACATATACCAAGAATAGCACTGGTCCTAGGACTGACCCTGCGGTACACGCTCGTCACCGGCGCCCACTGTGATACCTCATCGTGCACCATGACCCGTTGTTGCCTCCTGTGACGTATTCCCTGATCCATTCCAGTGCCCTTCCTGTTATACACGCTTGGTCTTCCACCTTCTTTACTAATCTCATATGAGGAATTGTGTCGAAGGCCTTCCTGCAGTCCAGGAAAATGCAGTCAACACACCCTTCTCTCTCTTGCCTTAACTCTGTTACTTTATCATAGAACTCCAGGAGGTTTGTTACACAGGATTTGCCGTCCCTGAATCCGTGCTGTCTGTCGTTGATTATCCTGTTCTGCTCCAAATGTTCCACCATTCTTTTCCTGATGATTTTTCCAAGACTTTGCACACTATACACGTAAGTGACACTGGTCTATAGTTTAGTGCCTCTTTTCTGTCTCCTTTTTTAAAGATGGGGACTACGTTGGCCTTTTTCCATATCTCAGGTAGCTGCCCAGTTTCAAGGGATGTGTTGAATATTATGGTAAGTGGCACACTCAGAACCTCAGCTCCTTCCCGAAGGACCCACGGGGAGATATTGTCCAGACCCATCGCCTTTGAGGTATCAAGGTCACTGAGTAACTGCTTCACCTCCTCCTCAGTTGTGTGTATGCCCTCCAGCACTTGATACATCCCTTGTTGGTGACGCACCCCGTCCTGTCTACCCAGCTGCCTTCCTGCCTCCACTGTGAATACTTCCTTAAACCTCGAGTTGAGCTCCTCACATACCTCTCGATCATTACGTGTGAGTTCCCCATCCTCTCCCCCCAGCCTTATCACCTGGTCCTTGACCGTTGTCTTCCTTCTGATGTGAATGTACATCAGTTTCAGGTCAGACTTGAATTTCGATGCTATGTCATTTTCCTACTGTTTCTGGGCCTCCCTCCGTACCTGTGCATACTCATTTCTAGCTCTTCGATTAATCTCTTTGTTTACTTGGGTTCTATGCCTTCTGTACCTTTTCCATTCTCTGACACTCTGAGCCTTCGCCTCCCTGCACCTTTGGGTAAACCAGGGGCTCTTTCTGTTCTTCCCATTTAATCTTTTTCCTTTGGGTATAAACCGTTCCTCTGCCTCCTTGCACTTTGCCGCTACGTATTCCATCATTTCATTGACTGACTGTCCTTCCATTTCCCTTTCCCACAGCACCTCCTGCAGGAAATTCCTTATACCCATGTAGTCCCCTCTTTTAAAGTCTGGTTTGTCTCTTTCAGCACTGTTTTCCCTCTCCACCTGTAGCTCTACAATGTACTCAAAGCTGAGCACCATATGGTCGCTGGCTCCCAGGGGGCTCTCTTGTGTTATGTCCTCGATATCTGAGCTGCCCAGGGTGAATACAAGGTCCAGCCTTGCTGGTTCGTTCTCTCCTCTCTCTCTGGTTGTGTCTCTGACATGTTGGTGCATCAGGTTTTCCATTACCACGTCCATCATCTTGGCTCTCCAAGTTTCTGGACCCCCACGTGGTTCTTGGTTCTCCCAGTCGATCTCCTTGTGGTTGAAATCGCCCATGACCAGTAACTTCGCTCTGCTCATGTGCACTTTTCTTGCCACCTCCGCCAAAGTGTCCACCATTGCTCTGTTGTTCTCGTCATATTCCTCTCCTGGCCTCCTGCAGTTCTGTGGTGGGTTATACATCACTGCAATGACTATCTTTTGCTCCCCAGACTGGATGGTACCTACTATAAAGTCCCTTTCTCCACACACTTCCAATCCTTCCATTTCCTTGAATATCCAATGGTTCCTTATGAGCAGTGCGACCCCTCCTCCTCCCCTGCTCCTTCTATCTTTCCTCAGGATCTGATATCCCTGTGGGAAGATTGCATCTGTTATTGCCTTATTTAGTTTAGTTTCTGTGACGGCTATGATGTCTGGGCACGTTTCACCTATTCTTTCATTCCCCTCTTCATACTTATTCGTGATTCCATCTGCATTTGTGTACCAAACCTTCAGCCTCGTTTCCAATACTGTGGCCCTGGGGGAATCTTGGTGGGTAGGGGGTTGCTGCATGGGTGGGGGAGGGGTTGTATTGTTGGAGTGTGAGTTGGTGGGGTGGGGTTTGTGATGGGATGGGGTAGTTGTGATGGTGGGTTTTGGGTTGCTGGGGTGGGGACATGGGAATGATGTGTGTGTGTGATGTTAAAATATATGGTTGCCGTTGGGTTGCTTTGATTTGAGGCCCTCCATGAGTGCTTCAGGTGGGTGTGTTTGTCCTTCTGCTTGGGCCTGGTGCCCTCTGTACCTCGCTGTCTTCTGTCTGTAATACTGTGACTAACGTCCTGATGAGCTGTTTTTAAGGGTTCTAAAGGAACTTAGCAAACCCTTAGCTAATCTCTTCAATAGATCACAACAAACAGGCACTGTACTGGATAAATGGAAAATGTGATATACATTCACAAAGTGGAAGATAATTCCTTAGCTTCAAATTATAGAGCAGTCAGCTGAATCTCAACCATGGGAAACTTGATGGATTATTATTACGTATTATTATTATTATTATTATTATTATTATAATCAAAGGGGAGCGCTAAACCCGTAGGATTATGCAGCGCCTGTGGGGGGGGGATGTGGAAGATATTCAGGCTTAATTCAGGGAACTGGAGCACAGATCCAATTCCCTAGATCAAGAGCCCCTCACCAGCGTCAAGGAACCTCACTTGCGGGGGGAAGTGGATGGAATCAATAATTGCTGATGCAGTTCTAAGTCACTTTGACAAATAAAATTCAACCAGAGAGGGTCAGCACGGTTTTACAAAGAGGTGTTTCTGCCTTTCCAATTTACTGGCCTCTTTCACCAAGGTATTTGAAGCCGTAGACCAACATGAAGAAGACTTAATTCATATCTGTATAAATATTTCGATATGATTGT
This sequence comes from Cherax destructor, assembly GCA_009830355.1. Taxonomy (NCBI): domain Eukaryota; kingdom Metazoa; phylum Arthropoda; class Malacostraca; order Decapoda; family Parastacidae; genus Cherax; species Cherax destructor. Next base: position 5,767 of record WNWK01024931.1, read on the forward strand.
GACCAAATATAAACAGTTCATTACCTCTGTCACTTGTTCATCTATCAAAACTTTGTGACCCAGTCCCTGGACCCATTATGTACCTCTATAATGTTGAGGTACAGTCCCTGGACCCATTATGTACCTCTGTAATGTTGAGGTACAGTCCCTGGACCTATTATGTACCTATGTAATGGTGAGGTACAGTCCCTGGACCCATTATGTACCTCTGTAATGTTGAAGTATAGTCCCTGGACCCATTATGTACCTCTGTAATGTTGAGGTACAGTCCCTGGACCATGTACCTCTGTAATGTTGAGGTACAGTCCCTGGACCTATTATGTACCTCTGTAATGGTGAGGTACAGTCTCTGTAACCATTATGTACCGCTGTAATATAGTCGCAGCCCAGCTCTGGTGGTGCGAGGGTGTGCAGTGCTCTGACCTGACCCCTGGCGACGCTTTACAGCACTTTGGTTTTCCAAAACAACATGGCGACAGCAGGGAGGAGACGTTTGAATACTGTCTGTGTTGACCTTGTGACGGGCGTTCTACACCCTGCAACGGCAGGGACTGTGTTACCGACGATATTACGAGATGTGTATGGACTTGACACAGGAGATTTGTATGGCGTTGCCCTGAATGGGATGAATAGAGTATTTGTGAAGCTACTGACGGCAGAAGTTTATGACCGACTCGTAGATCGACACCAGGATAATGTATACACGGTGCACACTGGACTTCAGGTACGATTGAAGGACGTTTCACGTATGTACACTTGGGTACGTTTGAAGAACGTCCCATTCGAAGCGGACCCGATGGACATCAGCACAGTCTTCAGTGCGTACGGTATGATACACGCAGCAACACCTGGAAAGTGGAGCGAGGGACCGCTGATGGGCCTCTTTGAGGGGTCGTTCTCGTTGAAAATGACCTTGAAGCACCCTATACCGTCCTACGTTGTTATACCAGACTTCAGGACACAAGTGTACGTGACCTACATGGGACAGTTTAGGACGTGTCGCCTGTGTGGTGCCTACGATCATGTGGCGGCTGACTGCATGAGGAGGACGGGACCCAGACAAGTTCCAGAGCAACGAGTAGTGAAAGTGCAGGCGCAGAGAGAGGAAGGGAAGGAGGAGACAACGGGAGAAGCAGACAAAACTCTGGAGTGAGATTGTGGAGGGTTCTGAGGTGGTTTGTCAGACCCTAACGCAGGAATCTGTTATACCAGTGGTTGACTGTGATCACCATGAGAGTCCGGCAGAGGATGTACCATTGGAACAAATATTAAAGGAAATATTGGACGACCCTTTTCCGGTGCTAAGTGTAAACACTAATGATGGTTTGATAGATGCAGTGAATGTGGTGGAAAGTGTGGAGAGTGCCAGTCCAGAGGACCACCGCTTAATTATGGAGGATGTGCAGGTGGAGGTCCATCAGACCGAGAATGCAAGTAGTGTGGAAGCAATACAGAGGACACGTAAAAGGTCTGGCAATTCATCAGGCAGTGAGGATGTGCTGACACTGGTGCAGAGGATCTGTAAAAAGGCTTAGGGGGAAGTTGCTAAAAAAGATCTAGGTTTGGTGCAAGAGTGGGGTACTTTTAAGGGAGGGAAGCAAACGGGTAAAATGAATAAAGGGAAGTCAGGGGTACAACTTCCACAGAGGCCTAGGGGCAAACCCTTGACATAGATTTCAAGTGTTTAACACTTAATGTAAATGGGTTGAGGGATGAAATCAAGAGGGCTTGGGTGGAGTGTACGTTGCGAAAGTATGGTGTGACAGTTGCTTTTATACAGGAACACAATTATAGGTGTGGTGGGGAAATACTTTTGAATGGCTACAAAGTGTTTGCAAGTTCATCCAGTAGATTAAAGGGGAGGGGGTGGCGGTAGCGGTGGCAATGTCAGGCCCTTCCAAACCTTTGCGATGGGAGGAGTGTGGGGGGGGGTAGGCTGGTTAGAGTAGATGGGGAGTGGAGTGGAGTTAGGGTATGTTTTTTAGGGGTGTACATGCCGGTGGAGGCCGCAAGGAAGGTGAAGGTGGACTTTGTTTGGGATTATATGATTTATGCATGTCAGGATTTGCCTAATGTAACGATTGTTGGAGGGGATTTTAATTGTGTAATTAGAGAGATGGATGTAGAGCCGCGGGGAGGAGGTTGTGTTCTTGCAGCCTTAAGGGACGTACTTAGGAGGGTAGGTTTGAAAGACGTGATTGGGGTGTTAGTTGCGGGTGAGCCTACGTTTGTTAGAAGAGGGTATGCGGCTCGAATAGACAGGATTTATGTAACAGGTAGCGTGGTAGTAGGGGGGGTACAATATCTGGATGTGGGTTTCACGGATCATCGGGGAGTGTTGGTGGAGGTGGGGTGGGAAGGGGTTGCAAAATGGTATAGGGTTTTTTGGAAATTAAATGTTCAGTTATTAAAGGGTGATGGTAAAAGGGAGGAATTTAGGGATTGGTGGGGTGGGTTTTGGATGGGGAGTAGGGAGGGGGGGGCTTTGGTGGATTGGTGGGTAAGTATGGGGAAGCCTGGCATCCAAGCTTACTATCAGAGGTTGAGAAGGGAAGAAACAGGATGGAGATACGGTTTACAAAATTATATTGAGGGCCTCTTGAAAGACTGTTATATGTGGGGAGGACATAGAATGACAGAGGAAATTAAGGCATTGAAAGATAGGTTGATGACTTTGCAGAATGAGAGGTTTGGGGCATGTAGAATGAAAGCCTGAATGGATGATGTGTTGTGGGGGGATAGGCCCTCCCAGTATGTTTTGGGGAAGTGTAAACAGAGAAGGGATAGAATGTCATTGGAGTATCTGGAAGTGGATGAAAACATGGGGAATTATGTGAAGGGTATGAGAATAAATTCCACAGAAGGAATGAATGTGTATGCTGATAAGTGGTTTGCAAGGCACATGAGCAGGGGGGGGTGTGAAGGAAAGAAGCATTTTATTGGGAAAGATTAGGGAGAGGATGAGTAGGGAAGATCGGGAGGGATTGGAGGGCATGATCAGTGAGAGGGAGGTGTGGGAGACAGTGGAAGGGTTAAGTAAGGGCAAGGCTCCAGGTATGAATGGTTTGGCAAATGAATTTTATAAGGAGAATTGGGACATTATAAAGGATTGTATGGTAGGTGTATTGAATGGTATGAAAAGGACAGGTGTAATGGGGAGGGACATGGGTATGGGGGTAATGGTATTAGTGAGGAAGGGGAAGGAAGGGAAACTTTAGAGAATTATAGACCTTTAGTCCTTATGAATACGGATTATATAATATATGCTAAAATTTTAGGTAATAGATTAAAAAGGGTGATAGGGGGTGATTGAGGAAGGACAGGGGGATACCGGGAAGGGGTGTGGGGAGGGACATGAACGTATTAAAGATTTCATAGATAGAGAGGTAGAGGGAGGAATACTTGCACTGGATTGGAAGGGAGCATATGATAGTGTGGAGCGTGAGAGTATGTTTGGAATAATGGAAAGGCAGGGGTTTGGATTGGAAGTGCTGGATTGGGTTAGGGCGTTATATGCAGGGGCAAGTGTGAGGGTGCAAATAAATGGTAGGTTGGGAGGGGTGGTTAGGATGGAAAGGGGTCTGCGACAGGGTTGTCCCCTGTCGCAGATCCTTTTCGCTTGCTTACAGGATCCGTTTTACAGATTAGTGGGGATGGGAAGGGGTTGGGGGGAGGGATAAGGGGATTAGAAATGTGGTGGGATATGTAGATGACACCACGGTGTTAGTGTGTCATGAGGTGGGACTGGTTAACATAGGAATACACTTAAAGTCTTTCTGTAGTGCAACTGGAATGAGGGTTAATGGAGCTAAATCCATATTGTTGGAGGTAGGCGCTTGGGTGGGGGGCGGGTTGGGTAGCAGGTATGGGTGGAAAATTGTGGACAGGGTGAAAATATGTGGTATTGTTTACATGAGGGACAGGGATGAGGCGAGAGAGGTGAATTCGAGGAATGTAGTTAAAAGTGTGACAGAGCAGTTGAATAGTTGGAGAGCAGGAGAGCTAACGTTGCGGCAGAGGGTCATTGCGGTTAATAACATGATATATAGTAAGATATGGTATATTTCCAACATTTTCCTTTATTAAGTTGGGATGTTAAAGAATTGGAGAGTAGGGTATTTAAGTTTATTTGGGCACATGGTAGACATTGGCTCAGGAAGGAGATAGTTAGGAAAAGGGTAATTTCAGGAGGTTTTGGTTTAATATGGCTGGAAAGGAGATTGTTGTGTATGTATGTGAAACGTTGTGTGGTAAGGAGGGGAGGGTTGGGGGGGAGAGGTGAGGCTGGGGTGGAAGGGGTGCTGCGGGAAGTAAGTGAGTGGTGGGGTGCGAGGGAACTAGGGCAGTGCAGAGATTGGCTACGGTGCTTGTTGGTTATACGTGAGCCACAAAGGTTGAATGTTATAATGATGTTTGGTGCTGGGGAGGAGATGGTGGAAGGGAAGGCACTTTATCCGGTATATGACTGGAAGGGGATATGGAAGGGGTTCCGGGATCTGCGGTTGCCGGCGAGGGACCGGGAGCTGATGTTTCGGTTTTTACATGGGGCAGTGGCGTCACGGGAGAATTTATTCCGTATGGGATTGGTGAAAGACGGGAAATGTCAGAAGTGTGGCTTGCCGGAGTCGGCTCTGCATGGGTATATTTTTGTGAAACTTTGGATGGGGTTCATAGGTGGATGGGAGGGGTGTTAAGGGGTTTGGGTGGGGGGTATCCCTTTGTTATGGGCTATTTACTTGGATATGGGTGGGGTTAGACATAGGGATAAAAAGGGATTACTGTACTGTATGGTGGACTTCGTGTGCATGTCGTGGAAATTAAGGGACATGAGTGTTGGGGAAAGGATGGGGGCTGTGGCGGCCCGTATATATCGTATATATCGCACTATGTGCAGGAATCGTTTAATATATGGGAGGGAGTGGGATTCGATCTTTTCAGAGGGGTACAGGAAATTGAGTGTGCAGGGTTTATTGGAAGACAGATAAGGTCTTGAAAGGGCTTGACAGAGGCGCTGGTGGAGCATTGGGTAGGTGTGGTGTGGTGGAGTGGCATAAGTAGATAGGTAGATAGGGGGGGCTAATCCATTAGGGGACGGGGGACGGATGACATCACAGTTGGGGGACCGGGTGACTGTCTAGATTAATAGTGTGTTGGAAGTGGATGTGTGTGTGGTAGAGTGAATGTGATTTTGGGGTTTTGTAGGGGGGGAGGGGGGAGTAAGGGGTTTTGCAGGGGTTTGGCCGGATCCTATGGTGCCGGGGGGCATGGTGTGGTTAGGTTTGGTGAGAGTGGTAGTGACAGTGGTATGGATGTCTTGGACTATACTTTGTACAGAGATGGTAATGAAACAAGGGTAGTAGTCTCCGTGGAGTTAAGGAGTCTGGAAACCTGGTGTGGTAGGATATTATTTTGTGCTCACGGTAAATTTTATTTGCAGTCTTCACTGCATAGTATTAGGACTAGTCACTGTTATTGTGGACTATGTATCATTATTTGGGTTTTGTTATTTGTTATTTGTGCACACTGTACATTTTATTTGCAGTAACTGTATTTCATTATTTGGGTTTATGTTTTGTGGACTCTGTATTTATTTATAAGGGGAAAGGGGACAAGAGTGCACTGGTGGTAGAGGTAAGGGTTTTAGGGTTTTAGGGTATAGTTTTCTGATATATTCACTGCTTAATCAAAGAATATTGCTGTTGTACAATTTGTAACATGTATTTTTGAATGTTTATGACTTATAAATGTATATATATTGGAAACTAATATAATGTAAAAAAAAAAATGTTGAGGTACAGTCCCTTGACCCATTATGTACCTCTGTAATGTTGAGGTACAGTCCCTGGACCCATTATGTACCTCTGTAATGTTGAGGTACAGTCCCTGGAACCATTATGTACCTCTGTAATGTTGAGGTACAGTCCCTTGACCCATTATGTACCTCTGTAATGTTGAGGTACAGTCCCTGGACCCATTATGTACCTCTGTAATGTTGAGGTACAGTCCCTGGAACAATTATGTACCTCTGTAATGTTGAGGTACAGTCCCTGGACCCATTATGTACCTCTGTAATGTTGAGGTACAGTCCCTGGACCCATTATGTACCTCTGTAATGTTGGGGTACAGTCCCTGGAACCATTATTTGCCTCTGTAATGTTGAGATACAGTCCCTGGACCCATTATGTACCTCTGTAATGTTAAGGTACAGTCCCTGGACCCATTATGTACCTCTGTAATGTTGAGGTACAGTCCCTGGAACCATTATGTACCTCTGTAATGTTGAGGTACAGTCCCTGTACCCATTATGTACCTCTGTAATGTTGAGGTACAGTCCCTGGACCCATTATGTACCTCTGTAATGTTGGGGTACAGTCCCTGGAACCATTATTTGCCTCTGTAATGTTGAGATACAGTCCCTGGACCCATTATGTACCTCTGTAATGTTGAGGTACAGTCCCTGGACCCATTATGTACCTCTGTAATGTTGAGGTACAGTCCATGGACCCATTATGTACCTCTGTAATGTTGGGGTACAGTCCCTGGAACCATTATTTGCCTCTGTAATGTTGAGATACAGTCCCTGGACCCATTATGTACCTCTGTAATGTTGAGGTACAGTCCCTGGACCCATTATTTACCTCTGTAATGGTGAGGCACAGTCCCTGGACCTATTATCTACCTCTGTAATGTTGAGGTACAGTCCCTGGACCCATTATTTACCTCTGTAATCCTTTGACTACCGCCTAGAGGATGGGTCTGGGGTACATAATAAAGCTGTTAAACTACCACTGTCAAGTGTCAGTCCTTGATGATACAGCATCAGTTCTAACACTGTCAAGTGTCAGTTTACCTGGAGAGTTTACCTGGAGAGAGTTCCAGGGGTCAACGCCCCTGCGGCCCGGTCTGTGACCAGGCCTCATGTTGGATCAGGGCCTGATCAACCAGGCTGTTACTGCTGGCCGCACGCAGTCCGACGTACGAACCACAGCCTGGCTGGTCAGGTACCGACTTTAGGTGCCTGTCCAGTGCCTGCTTGAAGACAGCCAGGGGTTTGTTGGTAATCCCCCTGATGTATGCTGGGAGGCAGTTGAACAGTCCTTGATGATACAGCATCAATTCTAACACTGTCAAGTGTCAGTCCTTGATGATACAGCATCAGTTCTAACACTGTCAAGTGTCAGTTTACCTGGAGAGTTTACCTGGAAAGAGTTCCAGGGGTCAACGCCCCTGCGGCCCGGTCTGTGACCAGGCCTCATGTTGGATCAGGGCCTGATCAACCAGGCTGTTACTGCTGGCCGCACGCAGTCCGACGTACGAACCACAGCCTGGCTGGTCAGGTACCGACTTTAGGTGCCTGTCCAGTGCCTGCTTGAAGACAGCCAGGGGTTTGTTGGTAATCCCCCTGATGTATGCTGGGAGGCAGTTGAACAGTCCTTGATGATACAGCATCAATTCTAACACTGTCAAGGGTCAGTCCTTGATGATACAGCATCAGTTCTAACACTGTCAAGTGTCAGTTTACCTGGAGAGTTTACCTGGAGAGAGTTCCAGGGGTCAACGCCCCTGCGGCCCGGTCTGTGACCAGGCCTCATGTTGGATCAGGGCCTGATCAACCAGGCTGTTACTGCTGGCCGCACGCAGTCCGACGTACGAACCACAGCCTGGCTGGTCAGGTACCGACTTTAGGTGCCTGTCCAGTGCCTGCTTGAAGACAGCCAGGGGTTTGTTGGTAATCCCCCTGATGTATGCTGGGAGGCAGTTGAACAGTCCTTGATGATACAGCATCAATTCTAACACTGTCAAGTGTCAGTCCTTGATGATACAGCATCAGTTCTAACACTGTGAAGTGTCAGTCCTTGATGATACAGCATCAGTTCTAACACTGTGAAGTGTCAGTCCTTGATGATACAGCATCAGTTCTAACACTGTCAAGTGTCAGTCCTTGATGATACAGCATCAGTTCTAACACTGTCAAGTGTCAGTCCTTGATGATACAGCATCAGTTCTAACACTGTCAAGTGTCAGTCCTGATGATACAGCATCAGTTCTAACACTGTCAAGTGTCAGTCCTTGATGATACAGCATCAGTTCTAACACTGTCAAGTGTCAGTCCTTGATGATACAGCATCAGTTCTAACACTGTCAAGTGTCAGTCCTTGATGATACAGCATCAGTTCTAACACTGTCAAGTGTCAGTCCTGATGATACAGCATCAGTTCTAACACTGTCAAGTGTCAGTCCTTGATGATACAGCATCAGTTCTAACACTGTCAAGTGTCAGTCCTTGATGATACAGCATCAGTTCTAACACTGTCAAGTGTCAGTCCTTGATGATACAGCATCAGTTCTAACACTGTCAAGTGTCAGTCCTATGATAGCATCAGTTCTAACACTGTCAAGTGTCAGTCCTGATGATACATCAGTTCTAACACTGTCAAGTGTCAGTCCTTGATGATACAGCATCAGTTCTCACACTGTCAAGTGTCAGTCCTTGATGATACAGCATCAGTTCTAACACTGTCAAGTGTCAGTCCTTGATGATACAGCATCAGTTCTAACACTGTCAAGTGTCAGTCCTTGATGATACAGCATCAGTTCTAACACTGTCAAGTGTCAGTCCTTGATGATACAGCATCAGTTCTAACACTGTCAAGTGTCAGTCCTTGATGATACAGCATCAGTTCTAACACTGTCAAGTGTCAGTCCTTGATGATACAGCATCAGTTCTAACACTGTCAAGTGTCAGTCCTTGATGATACAGCATCAGTAAACCACGGTACGGTTGAGTATTGAACTCGAGGCAAGTAAGTTATAAAACACCAGGCCAGCGTGTAAGGCTCACTCACCGCCAGTTCAATCCTCACCCGTACCATGGGTTATACCTGGAGTATACCTGGAGAGAGTTCCAGGGGTCAACCCCCCTGCTACCCGGTCTGTAACCAGGGTTGTTTACAACTGTGTCATTACGATTTCGGAGTCGTGAGGATCATGTGGTCAGTAACTGCTGCTGCTGCATCATGTGGTCAGTAACTGCTGCAGTTGCATCATGTGGGTCAGTAACTGCTGCAACTGCATCATGTGGGTGTTACGGGTATGCCCTGTCCCAACATTTTATAGAGTATATTCCAAGGTTTCACTTAATATTATAAAGCGGATTTCTACACTATTAGCTAAAGTATAGATTTCTGGCCTTATATTATTATCTGACCTCGTGTATCATGATACTAGGATATTACTTTTTATTGTCATATGTTTACATTCGCCACCCAGCTCTGATTGTGTGAGGGTGTGTAGTGCGCTGGCCTGACCCCTGGTGGCTCTTGACAGCACTTTGGTTTTCACCAATATTGTGGCAGCTGGGAGGAGACGGTTGAACACAGTTTGTGTGGACCTGGTTACAGGAGTTATCAACCCTGCCACGGCCGGAACAGTATTGCCCACGATCCTACGAGATATTTATGGACTTGATACAACGGATTTGTATGGAGTGGCCTTGAACGGGACGAATAAAGTGCTTGTGAAACTTTAAACGGTGGAGGTGTATGAACGACTGGTGGATAAGCATCAAGATAGTGTGTACACCGTGCACACAGGACTACAGGTACACTTAAAGGATGTCTCAAGGACATACACTTGGGTTCGATTGAGGAATGTCCCATTCGAGGCTGACGCGGTGGACATCAGTGCAGTTTTCGGGGCATACGGCATTATCCATGCTGCTACTCCTGGCAAGTGGAGTGAAGGACCGCTGATGGGGATCTTTGAGGGGTCTTTCGCATTGAAGATGACCTTGCAACATCCCATACCATCGTACGTCGTATTGCCGAATTTTAGGACGCAGGTATACGTCACCTACGTGGGGCAACGCAGGACCTGTCGTCTGTGCGGGGCATATGAGCATGTAGCGGCCAACTGCTTGAAGAGGTCGGGCCCAAGAATGAACGGGGGACATCGTGGAATGAACGTGACAGTGCAGAGAAATGTGCAGAGGGGAGAGGAACAGTCTGAGAAACAACCAAAGTTGTGGAGCGAGATAGTCAAAGGTGCAGAGGTGGTGTGTCAGACGATATCACAGGAAAAGGTGCCATCAGTGGTTGAAGGTGGCAACCAGGAGAGCGCTGTGGAGGAAGTGGCTTTGGAGCAGGTATTAAGGGACATTCTGGACGAACCTCTACCGGTGTTAAGTGTAGAAGCCACTGGGGGTATGGAAGATACAATGGATATGGTGGATGGCATAGTGAATGCCAGTATCAATGACCAAACGTTAGTGTTGGAGACAGTGCAGGCGGAGGTACATCAGATTGATAGTGCAAGTGGTGTGGAAGTTATGCAGGGGACCCGCAAGAGGTCTGGCACACTGTCTGATTGTGATGACGTGTTGACCCCGGCCCAGAGGATTTGCAAGAAACCTCTGGTGGAAGTTGCTAAGAAAGACTTGGGATTGGTGCAAGATCAGGGAATTAATAAGGGTGGGAAGAAGGTGGGTAAATTGCAGAGTAAAGGGGAATCTGGGTCGCAACTTCCACCGAGGCCGAAGGGCAAACCTTTGTCTTTAATTTCAAGTGTTTAACGTTAAATGTAAATGGGTTGAAAGCAGATATTAAAAGCTTGGGTGGAGTGTAGGTTGAGATGGTATGGTGTGACTGTGGGGTTTTTGCAGGAGCATAATTATAGGTGTGGTAGAGATTTGGTATTGGATGGTTTTAGGGTATTTGCCAGTTCATCAAGTAGATTAAAGGGTGGGGTAGCGGTGTCAAGCCCATTCAAGCCTTTGCGATGGGAGGAGAGTGGGGGGGGGGCAGACTGGTGAGGGTGGAGGGCGAAGGGAGGGGGGTGAAGGTATGCTTTTTGGGAGTGTATATGCCGGCGGAGTCTTCCAGACAGGTGAAGGTGGATTTTGTGAGGGAGCATATGATTTACGCATGTAGGGATTTGCCTAGTGTAACCATAGTTGGGGGAGATTTTAATTGTGTCATCAGGGAAAGGGATGTAGAGCCAAGGGAAGGGAGGTGTGTTTTGCAGGCTCTGAGGGACTTACTTAGGTGTGTAGGTTTGAAGGATGTTATTGGGGTAGGAGGGGCAGGAGAGCATACATTTGTTAGAAGAGGGTATGGGGCTAGGCTAGATAGAATTTATGTAACGGGGAGTGTGGTGGTGAGTGCAGTTAAATATTTAGATGTGGGTTTTACAGATCATCAGGGAGTGTTGTTGGAGGTGGAATGGTCGGGTGTGGTACGGTGGGGTAAGGGGTATTGGAAATTAAACGTTCAGCTTTTGAGTGGTGAGGGTAGACGTGTGGAATTTAGTGATTGGTGGGGAGGATTGTGTGAGGGGAGGTTGTGGAGGGGGGGCTCTGGTGGGTTGGTGGGTGGAGGTGGGTAAGAGGGGCATTAAAGCATACTATCAGAGATTGGGCAAAGAAGAGGTAGGATGGCATTATGGCATGCAAAGCTACTTGGAGGGATTATTGACGGACTGTTACTTAAGAAGAGGTCACAGACTAACTGAGGAAATACGGACATTGAAGGAAAGGTTGTGGTTGCTGCAGAATGAGAGTTTTGGGGCATGCAGGATGAAAGCAGGCTTGAATGACGTGTTGTGGGGGATAAACCCTCCAAATATGTATTGGGTAAATGTAGGAAGCGAAAGGATAGGATGACAGTGGAGTTCTTGGAGGTGGATGAAGAATTGGAGAATTATGATGAAGGAATGCGGATTTGTACCACAGAGGGTATGAACGTGTATGTGGATAAGTGGTTTGCCAAGCATATGTGTCGCAAAGGGGTGAGTGTGATGAACAAGGATTTAATATTACTGGGAATCATGGAGAGGTTGGGACGAAGTAAGCGGAAGGAGTTGGAGGGGATGATCAGTGAAGGGAGGTGTGGAAGGCGGTGAATGGGTTAAGTGAGGAAAGGCCCTGGAATAGATGGTATAGCGAACGAGTTTTATAAGGAAAATTGGAACGTCATGAGGGACTGTTTGGTTGCTGTGATGAATGGGATGAAAGAGGACAGGGTGATGGGTAGGGATATGGGATTGGGAGTGGTGGTTCTAGTATGGAAGGGGAAGGTAGGAGATACTTTGGGGAATTACAGACCTTTGGTACTAATGAATTCTGATTATAAAATATTTGCAAAGATTCTAGGTAACAGATTAAAAGGGTGTTGGGGAGGGTGATTGAGGTAGGACAGGGGGATTCCAGGTAGGGAGTGGTGGTGGGTCATGAGTACATTAAGGATTTCATTGAAAGTGTGGAAGGGGAGGGTACTAGCATTGGATTGGCAGGGGGCGTATGATAATGTAGAGCGCGAGAGCATGTACGAAATCATGGAGCGACAGGGGTTCGGTGTGGAAGTGATGAGTTGGATCAGAGCTTTATATGAAGGGGCATGGGTTAGGGTACAAGTCAACAGTAGATTGGGTGGGGTGGTGCAGATAGAACGGGGTTTGTGGCAGGGATGTTCTCTGTCGCAAATTCTGTTCGCATGTGTTCAGGATCCCTTTTACAGATTGGTGGGGGGAGGGGGTGGTGGTGGTTGGGGATCATGAATATTGTGGGGTATGTGGACGACACTACGGTGCTGGTATGGCAGGAGAAGGGGCTGGAGCATGATTGAGGTGTATAAATGGAAAACAGGAATAAATAAAGGGGATGTAAATAGCGTGCTAAAAATATCTAGTATTGACAGGACTCGCAGCAATGGCTTTAAGTTGGATAAATTCAGATTCAGGAAGGATATAGGAAAGCATTGGTTTGGTAATAGAGTTGTCGATGAGTGGAACAAACTTCCGAGTACAGTTATAGAGGCTAAAACATTGTGCAGTTTTAAAAATAGGCTGGATAAATATATGAGTGGGTGCGGGTAGGTGTGAGTTGGTCCTGACTAGCTTGTGCTACTAGGTCAGATGCCGTGCTCCTTCCTTAAGTGAATGTAACCTGACCTGGCTGGGTCGGGGCATTGGCTTAAGCTTGTGGGAGACTTGGACCTGCCTCGCATGGGCCAGTAGGCCTGCTGCAGTGTTTCTTCTTTCTTATGTTCTTATGTAGGGAACAGTATAGGCACATTTTGTAAGGCAACTGGAATGAAGGTGAACGGGGCAAAATCACTGCTGATGGAGGTGGGTAATTGGGTGGGAAGGGGGTTGGGTAGAAGACATGGTTGGAATGTGACTGACAAAGTGAAAATATGTGGAATAGTGTTCACGGGGAATCGGGATGTGACGAGAGAGGTAAATTCGGGGAATGTAGTGCAACGGGCAATGGAGCGTATAAATGGTTGGCGTGCAGGTGAGCTCACGTTGAGGCAGAGGGTCATTGTGGTAAACACAATGATTTACAGTAGGATTTGGTTTGTAGCTAATATTTATCCTTTATTGAGGTGGGATGTGGAAGGGCTGGAGCGTAAAGTATTTAAGTTCATCTGGGCTAATGGTAGGCATTGGTTACAGAAGGATATAGTTAGGAAGGATATATTATTGGGGGGGTTGGGTCTGATTTGGCTGGAGAAGAGGTTGATGTGCATGTATGTGAAACGTTGTGTGATGAGGAGGGGGGGATGGAGGGACGAGGGTGGAGAGAGTGTTGAGAGAGTTGGGTGGATGGTGGGAGGGGAGGGATCTGGTACAGTGCAGGGATTGGCTGCGCAATATGATGGTCATAAAGGAACCGCAAAATTTAAAAGTAGCTGTGCTTATGAGGTTAGGAGGTGGGGTGGGGGTGCTGGAGGGGGAGTGTGGAAACTTTTTTAGTCACTAAAAGTTCCACAGGGTAAGTGAGCCGTAAAAGCCTTACACACCGAGGATCGGCCCTCGGAGTTTATAAACCCACACTCCCAACCAAAACAACTACACACTCCAGCTTTTGAAGGTGACTATTGTGTATATTTTAATTGATAGATTTATCCACCTAGGAACACCTAGGCAAGTTTGTACAGATAGAAACTAATAGTAAGATCATTAAGGCAACGTTAGGTATTAATAGTGTAGCTCTAACACCCTAATATAGGTAGTTATAGGCCTGAATAGGCAAGCATTAGGTTATGTTAACTAGAGACAACTGGCAGCCCACACTTGAATCTAGGCAGTGTGGCGTGACCTATGGGCTTCCCAGACCAGACTCCACTCGAGCAAGACGTGCTGAGATAGACAGCACCCCCCACGTGACCCAACATCTGTCCTGGGGCCACGGAGGAGATCCCGAAGTACCGTGGACATCTGCCTCCATCCAGACCCTGTCACAGTAAGACTAGGCTTTCTTTCTCTCAGTATCTGGCCAGTTTTCTGGGGGAAACGTTAGTGAGTTATCTGTGGGTCTTAGGCGGACAAACGACTTGTGTTGGTATGTAACAGCGTCGTCTCCTAAGTTCAAGTCCGGAAGCTAGTGTTACTTACTGCATATATTACTCAAGGGATATCCTAGTAACCAGGGAACTCTGAGGTGCAAGCAGGACACTAATTACCCCATCTTTTGCAGACAAAGTTTCTCCACTGCACATGGTGTTAGGAGGGGTTATATATAAGGAAGACCAGGTCACATACCACCCTTTTCTTTCAAGTAAGTAATCTCCCTTCTAGTATTGTGTAGGCAGTGTGGGGTTCCCCTTACTGCAATCAGCTAGAAATTTGTACCATAGCCACTTGTAAGTCTGAGAGAAGTATCTCAGAGTGTCGGTGTCAACAGTACTTGCCCAGAGTGCAACTTACAAGAGGCCAATCCAAACAAGTTTCTACAGGGAGGCTATATATCCAGTTTATGACTGGAAAGGAATTTGGGGGGGTTTTGGGAATTACGTTTATCGGGAAGGGATCGTGAGTTGATGTATAGGTTTCTACATGGGGCGGTTGCAGCAAGGGAGATTTTATTTTGAATGGGGTGTGTGAAAGATGGGGGTTGCGAGAGGTGTGGCAAGCCGGAGACAGTCTTGCATGCCATATATTTTTGTGAGGCATTGGAAGGGGTAAGGTGGTGGATGGGATGGGTTTTAAGGAAATTGGGGGGAGGGGGAGTACCTTTGTTAAGGGCAATTTTCTTGGATTTGGGGGGGGGGTGTCATAGGGACAAAAAGGGTTTAATGTACTGCATGGTGGATTTTGTTTGTGTGTCATGGAAATTGAGAGAGGTGGGCATTCGGGAAAGAATAAAGGCAGTGGCGGCTCATATATATCGAACCAAGTGTCGGAATCGTTTGCTATATGGGAAGGGTTGGGATTCTGCATTTTTGGAGGATTACAGATCATTGTCAAGGGGCTATTGAGAGGTTTGGAGGGGTTTGAGTGGGCTTGACCTGTTGGGTTGGGGTCTAGGGGAAAGGGATGTTGTTTGTTTATAGGAGATAGGGAAGTGTGATTGGAGAACGGGGGGAGGGAAGGTGGGGGGGTATTATTTTCTTTGGGTGACGGTTGACATTCTATGCTGTGACAAGTGACGTTCGGGTTTTGGGTAGTGGATGAGATGTATGAAGGGGTGGAACGGATGTTGGTGAAGTTGGTAAGGGGGGGGAGTCAGGGGTTGTACATGGGTTTGGCTGGTCCTCTGAAGCCGGGGGAGGGAGGAAAGTGTGTTTGGGTTGTAACTGGTGTGAATGTGTTGGGGGTTGGTTTGTACTTACCAGTAGATGGTAAAGGTAACTGAAACATGTTGTGGTTACCGTGGATTTCGATTTGTGATTTACTTTTGAATATACTCTGTGGCAGGTTGATGGTATTCTGATAGGACATCAGGTATGCATCACACTTGTTGTAGGAGGTCATGAATTTACACATGTATAAGTGTAGTTAGTATTAATGCAACTTATAAAGTTAAAAGTAATAGATGCTAATTGTGTTTGTATTCATTTTTACATAATTGTGTGTATAGAGGTTTGTTGTGGCTATGAAAGCAAATATTTGAGGTTAGGTGTGAAGTTATTAGGATACTTTTGTTAAATGTAACCTCATGCACATAGAGCTTACAGTTTATAAGGTTAATGCAAATTGTTAGGTTGGGAGGGGGGGTCCCTTATTGGGAATTTGTGGCATATGTAGGATGCATGTCCTTAATGCTTTGTAAGGATGATTCATATCTGTTTATGGTAAAAATATTACTAGGAATTTATATGGGTGTCGGGTCTTGGCACTGGGTGTACCTTTTGTTGTATGTTAATTTTATCACCTTGTACGCAGTTCGTATTGAGCTGTTGTTTGTAACATAGCGTTTATTTCCATTGATGTTGGAAAGGTTACTCACTGTTAATGTTCTTTGCGTTTATACACATTTGATTGTTTTGAGTATGTATTACATGTACCGAAAAACGAATAAAATGTAAAAAAAAAAAAAAAAAAAAAAACTGCATCATGTGGGTGTTACGGGTATGCCCTGTCCCAACATTTTATAGAGTATATTCCAAGGTTTCACTTAATATTATAAGGCGGATTTCTACACTATTAGCTAAAGTATAGATTTCTGGCCTTATATTAATATCTGACCTCGTGTATCATGATACTAGGATATTACTTTTTATTGTCATATGTTTGTTAATGTATGTTTTGAATTGTATTATTTAGGCTTTTATTATGTGTGGTCTACGCAGATTGGGAGACCACTAGTTAAAGTGCCGGGTACTTGTTTACGTACCAGCCGGCCTCCCCTCTGTCACGTGACCGACCTAACTTGAGCTTACCACACCGTGGTATTGTCAGTAGGTTCACACACCCTCTCCTAGTTAGGAGTAGATTCACCATCTCTCTCCCAACAAGTCGATTCTTACTCTTAGTAGTCTTATGGTTTCTTCTAAGTTATCCTACTCTTAAAAAGCTGTTAGTCCGAGTAGGTTCACGCAGCCTCTACTGTCAAGGAGTAGATTTTCTCTGAGTTTAAGAATTCAACCTTATA
This sequence comes from Cherax destructor, assembly GCA_009830355.1. NCBI lineage: Eukaryota > Metazoa > Arthropoda > Malacostraca > Decapoda > Parastacidae > Cherax > Cherax destructor. Next base: position 22,640 of record WNWK01024931.1, read on the forward strand.
GGCTTGAAGTACTGTACGAGCCCATGAGTCAGATGTTACATATATTGTAAAATAGAATTATTAGATCATATGATTTGTTTATATGAATTATCGTATAATAAATACAACAAATTTTACCTTTTGGGTCATTCTCCCCTTTTCAATACCTTTATTTAAAGTCTTGTTACAACGGGGCAAAACAGGCCCATAGATGAAGCCCTGATCGTAACAAATGAGGGCCTGTCTGGGATGTTTGATCCAAGGTAAAGGAGATATGATCTAAGAGTTCTCTTAAGCAATATAATCATTCTTGTTATGAACTTATTTTCACAATGTCAGGATCATCTGAGGCTCAAGTGTACTTTTCATGCAGTCGCTCTGAACCATCTGATAGGGGAGCTAGGTCTCAACCTTATATTTGACAGTCTGTACAGAGGAGTCTCTAGAATGGGAAGTTGCTAACTTGTGTTTGTCTCCCAGCAATGATGGCTATTGATGTTTGGCTCTCTCCTACCACTCACCCAGAAGATAAGCAGCCACAGGGTATAAGTAACTATGTCTCTTCCCCTTTTTGCTTTTGGTATTGGCGACACCATTATTGGGCAGAGTGAAAGGAGTGATTTTGGCGAGTTCTTGGCAAGTGCCTCCCTTTACAGTTGGAGCTCTGGTGATTGATTTGTCTCCCTCTCTGTTGTTGGACATTCCTCTCAGTACCTGTAACACAGGGTACTGAGTATCCACACGACGGGAGTTAGCATGGTTAGTGCTGTTGTTTTCGCCCTTAGTACTTGGACCAAGAACCTTTCAGTCATCTTTGTGAGTCACTGTTGTCCTGGGACAAAGCATATCATTCTAGTTGGTACCTGGTGTTGAAAGGATAAAACCTCTTTAAGGGGGGCTCCTTGACGAGGTAAGGAGGCTATCGGTCTGAGGAATTGGACCTTTTAGTCTTCTTCCTCAGACCAAACCTAATTACCCCCCAATCTCCCCTCCCTTTTCCCATCTTCCCCATCCTCCCTTTTCCCTTTCCTCCTCCCCCTCCTCCTCATCCCTCCCTTATTTCCTTCCCATTTTTACCCTGGGAGCTTCTCTCCACAGGCATTCTAGTTCCTAGGTAGGGGAAAGGGTACCGTGGTCCATTCCTATTCCGTTGAGGTTCTTGGCGGTGGTGTAGTTTGCCGTGGAATCTGGATCGCCTGGGGATGTCCCGATCCCTCTCCGGTCTCCCGGGGGGTGGCCTTGGGTATCTTTTGGGCGACGGGTGTATCTCTGGAGGCCACCTTTCGGATTCCGAGGGTGGTGGCCGAAGGTGGTATGCTTTGTGGTGGATATCCGGCCGCCCTCTCTTTTGTCCGCCGAGGTGGCTCGGTGGATGTGAGGTTGCTATCTCGGATTGCTGGTTTACTGGCATGAAGGGTAGGGTATGGCACGGGTTCCATGCAGCATCTGCACTACTTGCAGTGTTGAGGTCCTCTTGGGTGCGGAGGGGGATTTACGCCCCTTTCATTCCTCCTAGGAGCTATTCCTCCACGTTCCCCCTTTTTTATTCTTTTTTTTTTATTTTTAACATTTCACTCTGCGAAAGTTACTGTTTTGAGGCCTTGTGTGTTCTGTCGAGTTTTATTTTTCCGGATTCCTCTGAGTGGGAGATCACTTGGTTCAGAAATAACTGTAATTTTTGCGGCTTCCGCATCCAGATCAGGAGGTCCTTGGGGATGGAGTACATCAACTTTAAGAGTTCCCCATTGTTGATTTCCTCTGGGGCGGAACACCTGATACCTGTCGCACTTTAAAGCTTTGTCTCGATATTTTTTGCTTGAGAAGAATGCAAAGGCATAGTCATTCTGACCTTTGGCTCCTTGACGCAGATCGAGCTTGACTAGTCCTCCTGACTTGTCAAAGATATCCCACAACTAGTTATAGCGATAGAATCGAGGTATATCAGTGACTATGACGCCTGGGAAATACTTTTCATATTCCGGAGGAACAATCACCTGTTCTGAAGCGGCTGGCTCCTCAGAGTCTTCTTCCCATGTCTCAGTGTCTTCTTCATATGTCTCAGTGTCTTCTTCATATGTCTCAGTGTCTTCTTCATATGTCTCAGTGTCTTCTTCCCATGTCTCAGTCCCACGACCTGAGGACTTCCACAACCTGAGGACTTCACGACCTGAGGTCCAGGACTTCAGACCTGAACTTCCACGACCTGAGGACTTCCACGACCTGAGGACTTCCACGACCTGAGGGACTTCCACGACCTGAGGATCGACCTGAGGGACTTTCACGACCTGAGGACTTCCACGACCTGAGGACTTCCACGACCTGAGGGACTTCCACGACCTGAGGGACTTCCACGACCTGAGGGACTTCCACGACCTGAGGGACTTTCTCCACGACCTGGGGGATTTCTTCCTTGGGCTGGGGGACTTCTTCCCTGGGCTGGGGGAGTTCGTCCCTGGGCTGGGGGAGTTCGTCTCTGGGCTGGGGGAGTTTGTCCCTGGGTTGGGGGGAGTTCGTCCCTGTTCTAGGGGACTTCGTCCCTGTTCTGGGGGAGTTCGTCCCTGTTCTGGGGGACTTCGTCCCTGTTCTGGGGGACTTCGTCCCTGTTCTGGGGGAGTTCGTCCCTGGACTGGGGAAGTTCGTCCCTGGACTGAGGGAGTTCGTCCCTGGGGTAGGGAGTTCGTCCCTGGGGTGGGGAGTTCGTCCCTGGCCAGAGGGAGTTCTTCCCTGGCCAGAGGGAGTTCTTCCCTCGCCAGAGGGAGTTCTTCCCTGGCCTGAGGGAGCTCTTCCCTTGCCTGAGGGAGCACTTCCCTGGCCTGAGGGTGTGTTGTGGGGTTCTTTTCATAGATTTGGTAATATTAACAGACGATGAGCTTGTTTTTTGGTAGCGTTTAATGAGGCGTTGGATATATGGGAGCTGAGAGCCTATGCCTATGTCCGCCTGCTAGGTCTACTCGGATGGTACTGTCCACTAGGCCGCCCGGCACTGAGGCATTCAAAAGGCAGGCCTATGATTGGCTAACACAAGTCACATGGTAATCACGTGAACAGCTATGGCGCAGCCGTTAGAAGTACGAACCGTACAGCTCGGGCATGCTAAGTATGGCGTCTCGACATACAACTATACAAACTAAGGACAACAGGCAACAACTCTCAGCTGATTCTATACAATGTCAAAGTACACAACAGTTGAACATTATACTTCACATGGATGTTATCGTTACTGAACAATCTACATTACTATATGATCCATCATAATACTTGGGAATTATCTAAATGAGCTCATTCAAGAAAATCATGATAAAAGAGATAAAAAAAAAATATAATTTGTTCGATCGAACTGTCTTCATGTGATCTACGAATTCTGAGGAAATATATTTACAAGAAGGTAGTGATTAACAGACAAGGTAGATCTGGTGCACTCAAATCTATACTGTTAATTCTCAGAACTCGGAGAGAACGTGAACACAAACAAAAATTAATTAATACTAAGTAGATATTATAACACACAGTTAAACGCTTACTACATATTTATCTATACAGGTTATTTACATTTAACCCCAACTCTGCTAGGGTGAGATTGATATAGGCTTTATACATGTCTTTTCCCGCCCCCTTTAAACCCGAAATCTAACGAATCCATAGTAAGAAAAAAAAATACAAACCAAACAAGTTGATCTTAAATTAACAACTAAACGACTGTTTCAAAAAAGGGGGCCCCTCCGCACACTTTCTAAATTCCCAAAAAAAGAAAATAAAAAAAATATTTTTTACTTGGAAGCAAATCTAGTGAACCAAAAACCTTCACTAAGATAAATGAACACGGTTCACCCAGGAGGGGGTTTTTATGGAAGTTCCTCAGGTCCAACAATAATGGTAAACCCTTTTAAACCCAACCCAAAAAAACCAAACAACTTTTTAAGGGCCCAAAAACAACAGTAATGACTTGACATTTAAAGAATACCCTTTTCAACCTTAAATGTAATACTCACCAGGTGAACCATCAGAAGTTGTATCAGATCCCGTATCCCGGAATCTTCTGATGGTTCACCCGGTTAAATCATTGGGGGTGTTCTGGTAGTGGGGATATGGTAGTACTAGTAATTTGGGGATGCTTGTAGTACTAGTAGTGGTGATATGGTAGTACCTTTTGTAATTGGGGATACTGGTAATTTCTATAGTGGTGATACTGGTAGTTTTAGTGGGGATACTGGTTTGTACTAGTAGTGGTTATACTGGGTACTAGTAGTGGTGATACTTTAGTACTGGGATTGGTGATACTGGGGAGTACTGAAAAGGGGGATACTTTGGTACTTGTAGTGGGGGATACTGGTGGTACTAGTAGTGGTGATACCCGTTAGTTTTTAATTAATTTGGGGTTGGTAAAAACTAGTAGTGGGGGATACTGGTAGTACTAGTAGTGGTGATACTGGTAGTACTTTTAGGGGGTGATACTGGGGAATAATTGGGTGATTTCTAGTGGGACTATAGTGATGATGCTGGTAATTTCTACTAGTGGTGATACTGGTAGTATAGTTTTGTGGTGATACTGGGAGTACTACTAAAATGGTTATCTGGTAGTACTAGTAATGGGGGATACTGGTAGTACTAGTGGGGGTGATACTGGTAATTCTATTTTTGGTGATACTGGTAGTACTACTAGTGGTTTATACTGGTAGTACTAGTAGTGGTGATGCTGGTAATTAGTAGTGGTGATACTGGTAGTACTAGTGGTTTATACTGGTAGTTCTAGTAGTTGTGATACTGGTAGTACTACTGGGGGGTGATAATTTAGTACTAGTAATTTGGGGATTTCTGGTAGTACTACTAGTGGTGAACTGGTAGTACTGGGAATTTGGGGATCTGGTAGTATAGTGGGTTTTGATACTTTAGTCTAATTGGGGGTGATCTGGTGGGACTGGGAGTGGTGATACTGGTGGGACTTAGTGGGTGATTTCTTTGGGACTATTAATTTGGGGATACTGGTAATTCCCAGTTAGTGGGGGATACTGGAAGTACTAGTGGAGGGGGTACTGGGAGTTCTAGTAGTGGTGATATGGGGGTACCTTTTGGTGATACTGGCAGTACTGGGAGTGGTGATACTGGTAGTACTAGTAGGGGGTGATATTGGTAGTACTAGTAGTGGTGATAGTGGTGGGACTAGTAATTTATGATACTGGTAGTTCTAGTAGTGGTGATCTTTTGGGAGTTCTAGTAGTGGTGATACTGGTAGTACTACTTGTGGTGATACTGGCAGTACTAGTGGGGGTGATACTGGTAGTCTAATGGGGAATTTTTATTGGTAGTACTAGTAGGGGGTGATAATTTGGGAGTACTAGTAGGTGATACTGGTAGAACTGGGAATTGGTGATACTGGTGTACTAGTAGTGGTGACACTGGTAGTACTTTGTAGGGGTACTGTTAGCTGGGAGGGGGTGATACTGGTGGTATTAGTATTTTAAAGATACCCGGGAGTACTGGGAATTTGGGGATACTGGTGAAAATGGGAATTTGGGGAACTGGTATTCTGGGAGTGGTGATACTGGTAGTTTCTTGTGGTATTTTGGGAGTTAATTTGGGGATACTGGTAGTACTAGTAGTGGTGATATTGGGGAGTACTAGTAGTGGTGATAGGGTATTTTGGGAGTGATGGGTACTGGGGAACTAGTAGTGGTGGGTATGGGGGTACTAGTAGTGGTGACACTTAAGGGGCTAGTAGTGGTGATACTGTTAGTACTAATTTGTGGTGATCTGGTAGTACTAGTTTGGTGATACTGGTAGTATAGTAGGAAAATTTATCTGGTAGTACTTTAGTGGGGGATACTGGTGGGACTATGGTGGTGATACTGGTAGTCTATGGGGGTGATACTGGTAGTACTATAGTGGTGATACTTGGGACTAGTAGTGGTGATACTGGGGGTACTAATTTGGGTTTTACTGGTGGGACTAGTAATAGTGATACTGGGAGATAGTAGTGGTGATACTGGTGGGGCTAGTTTTTTGGTGATCTGGTGGGACTTTGTAGGGGGTGATACTGGGGAGAACTAGTAATTTGGGGATACTGGTAGTATAGTAATTTTGGGTACTGGTAGGACTACTAATGGTGATACTGGGAGTACTAGTGGGGGTGATTGGGAGTACTAATTGGGGGTGTACTTGGGGAGTACTAGTAGTTTTTTTTTTTTTTTTTTATTTTATTAAAAAACACATTATACATAAGTTGCAATTGTATCAAACTTAACATTATACATACCAAGAACCCCCACCTCTGAACATAATAAAAATCAGCACATTTCTTTACAATCCCCCCTCCATTACACCTGAACTAAACAAGCCTATATATACAACAACACTCATTAATACAAAACAGTACATGAAAATCTAAACCTCCTCAGGGGGAACTTCCCAGTGTATCATAAAACCCCCCCCCACAACCCCCCAAACACCCCACATATTGTACAGCTTTTTATTTTTCCA
>WNWK01024932.1:5000-17500 GCA_009830355.1 Cherax destructor
TATATATATATATATATATATATATATATATATATATATATTTCAACAAGTAGGCCGTCTCCCACCGAGGCAGGGTGACCACCGAGGCAGGGTGACCACCGAGGCAGGGTGACCCAAAAATAAAGAAAATCTCTAAAAGAAAATACTTTTATCATCATTCAACTCTTTCATCTCACTCATACATAATCACTGTCTTTGCAGAGGCGCTCAGATACGACAGCTGAGAATTGTCCCTCCCAGCTGTCACTATCCCAGACCCCGCCTTTAAAGTGCAGGCATTGTACTTCCCATTTCCAGGACTCAAGTCCAACTAAATCAATTAACTGGTTTCCCTGAATCCCTTCACTAAATGTTACCCTGGTCACACACCAATTGTTCGTCAGGTCCCAAAAACCATTCGTCTCCATTCACTCCTATCTAACACGCTCACACATGCTTGCTGGAAGTCCAAGCCCCTCGCAAACAAAACCTCCTTTACCATCTCGCTCCAACTTTTCTAGGACGACCCCTACCCCTCCTTCCTTCCCCTACAGATTTATACGCTCTCCAAGTCATTCTACTTTGATCCATTTTCTCTAAATGACCAAACCACCTCAACAACCCCTCTTCAGCCCTCTGACAAATACTTATAGTAACTCCACACCTTCTAATTTCCACACTCCGAATTTTCTGCATAATATTTACACCACACATTGCCCTTAGACAGGATATCTCCACTGCCTCCAGCCTCCTCCTCGCTGCAGCATTTACAACCCATGCTTCACATCCATATAAGAGTGTTGGTACCACTATGCCTTCGTACATTCACTTCTTTGCCTCCATGGATAACGTTTTTTGTCTCCACAGATACCTCAATGCACCACTCACCTTTTTTTCCTTCATCAATTCTATGGTTAACCTCATCCTTCATAAACCCATCCGCTGACAAGTCAACTCCCAAATATCTGAAAACATTTACTTCTTCCATAATCCCTCTCTCCAATGTGATATCAAATTTTTCTTTATTTATATCATTTGATACCCTCATCACCTTACTCTTATCTATGTTCACTTTCAACTTTCTACCTTTACACACTCTCCCAAACTCGTCCACTATCCTTTGCAACTTTTCTTTAGAATCTCCCATAAGCACAGTATCATCAGCAAAAAGTAAATGTGTCAACTCCCATTTTGCATTTAATTCTCCATAATTTAATCCCACCCCTCTCCCCAACACCCTAGCATTTACTTCTTTTACAACCCCATCTATAAATATATTAAACAACCATGGTGATATTACACATCCCTGTCTAAGACCTACTTTTACTGGGAAGTAATCTCCCTCTCTCCTACACACCCTAACCTGAGCCTCACTATCCTCATAAAAACTCTTTACAGCCTTCAGTAACTTACTACCTATTCCATACCCTTGCAACATTTGCCACATTGCTCCCCTATCCACTCTATCATATGCCTTTTCTAAATCCATAAATGCAATAAAACTTCCCTACCTTTATCTAAATACTGTTCACATATATGCTTCAATGTAAACACTTGATCTACACATCCCTACCCACTCTAAAGCCTCCTTGCTCATCTGCAATCCTACTCTCTGTCTTACCTCTAATTCTTTCAATAATAACCCTGCCATACACTTTACCTGGTATACTCAGTAAACTTATTCCCTATAATTCTTACACTCTCTTTTATCCCCTTCCTTTATATAAAGGAACTATACATGCTCTCTTGTAATCCTTAGGTACCTTCCCTCTTTCATACATTTATTAAACAAAAATACCAACCACTCCAGCACTATATCCCCCTGCTTTTAACATTTCTGTCATGATCCCGTCAGTTCCAGCTGCTTTACCCCTTTCATTCTACGTAATGCCTCACGCACCTCCCCACACTCACATCCTGCTCTTCTTCACTCCTAAACGATGTTGTACCTCCCTGGCCAGTACATGAAATTACCGCCTCCCTTTTTCATCGACATTTAAAAGTTCCTCAAAATATTCCCGCATCTACCCAATACCTCCAGCTCCCCATCTACTAACTCCCTACTCTGTTTTTAACTGACAAATCCATTCGTTCCCTAGGCTTTCTTAACTTGTTTATCTCACTCCAAAAAAAATTTTTATTTTCCGCAAATTTTTTTGACAGAGCCTCTCCCATTCTTTCATCCGCTCTTCTTTTGCACTCTCTCACCACTCTCTTCACCTTTCTTTTACTTTCCATATACTCTGCTCTTCTATTAACACTTCTGTTTTTTAAAAACATCTCATAAGCTACCTTTTCTCTTTTATCACACCCTTTACTACTTCATTCCACCACTCACTCCTCTTTCCTCCTGCACCCACCCTCCTATAGCCACAAACTTCTGCCCCACATTCTAATACTGCATTTTTGAAACTATCCCAACTCTCTTCAACCCCCCCACTACTCCTACTTGCACTAGCCCACCTTTCTGCCAATAGTTACTTACATCTCACCCTAAATTTTTCCTCCCATATTATATACACTTTCACCTCTCTTACTTGCTGTTGTCCCATCTACCTCTTACTCTAACTGTAGCTACAACTAAATAATATTCCGATATATCCACCAATACATAATCTAACAAACTACTTTCATTATGTGCTATATTGCTTATATATATATATATATATATATATATATATATATATATATATATAATAATATAATATATATATATATATATATATATATATATATATATATATATATATACATACATACATACATACATACATATATATATATATATATATATATATATATATATATATATATATATATATATATATATATATATATATATATATATTTATTTTTTATTAACACATCGGCTGATTCCACCAAGGCAGGGTGGCTGAAAAGAAAAACTTTCATCATCATTCACTCCATCACTGTCTTGCCAGAAGGGTGCTTTACACTACAGTTATAAAACTGCAACATTAACACCCCTCCTTCAGAGTGCCGGCACTGTACTTCCATCTCCAGAACTCAAGTCCGGCCTGCCGGTTTCCTGAATCCCTTCATAAATGTTACTTTGCTCACACTCCAACACCACGTCAAGTATTAAAACCATATGCCTCATTCACTCCTATCAAATACGCTCAACATGCTTGCTGGAAGTCCAAGCCCTCGCACACAAACTTCCTTTACCCTCCCTCCAACCTTTCCTAGGCCGACCCCTACCCTGCCTTCCCTCCACTACAGATTTATACACTCTCGAAGTCACTCTGTCTCGTTCCATTCTTCTACATGTCCAAACCACCTCAACAACCCTCCTCAGCTTCTCTGGACAATCGTTTTGGTAATCCCGCACCTCCTCCTAATTTCCAAACTCCGAATTCTCTGCATTATATTCACACCACACATTGACCTCAGACATGACATCTCCACTGCCTCCAGCCTTTCCTCGTTGCAACATTCATCACCCATGCTTCACACCATATAAGAGCGTTGGTATAACTATACTCTCATACATTCCCTTTACTTCCATAGACAAGGTTCTTTGTCTCCACAGACTCGAAGTGCTCCACTCACCCTTTTCCCCTCATCAATTCTATGATTCACCTCATCCTTCATAGACCCATCCGCCGACATGTCCACTCCCAAATATCTGAATACATTCACCTCCTCCATACTCTCTCCTCCAATCTGATATCCAATCTTTCGTCACCTATTCTTTTTTTTATCCTCATCACCTTACTCTTTCCTATATTCACTTTCAATTTTCTTCTTTTACACACCCTACCAAATTCATCCACCAACCTCTGCAGCTTCTCTTCAGAATCTCCCAAAGCACAGTGTCATCAGCAAAAAGCAACTGTGACAACTCCCACTTTGTATTTGTTCTTTATCTTTTAGCCCAACACCTCTTGCCAAGACCCTCGCATTCACTTCTCTTACAACCCCATCTATAAATATATTGAACAACCACGGTGACATCACACATCCTTGTCTAAGGCCCACTTTACTGGGAAATAGTCCCCTTCCCTCCTACACACTCTAACCTGAGCCTCACTATCCTCATAAAACTCTTCACTGCTTTCAGTAACCTTCCTCCTATTCCATACACCTGCAACATCTGCCACATTGCCCCCTATCTACCCTATCATACGCCTTTTCCAAATCCATAAATGCCACAAAAACATCTTTACCCTTATCCAAATACTGTTCACCTATATGTTTCACTGTAAACACTTGGTCTACACACCCCTACCTTTCCTAAAGCCCCCTTGTTCATCTGCTATCCTGCTTTCTGTTTTACTTCTAATTCTTTCAATAATAACTCTACCATACACTTTACCAGGTACACTCAACAGACTTATTCCCCTATAATTTTTGCACTCTCTTTTGTCCCCTTTGCCTTTATACAAAGGAACAATACACGCTCTGCCAATCCTCTAGGTACCTTACCTCTTCCATACATTTATTAAATAATAGCACCAACCACTCCAAAATTATATCCCCACCTGCTTTTAACATTTCTATCTTTATCCCATCAATCCCAGCTGCCTTACCCCTTTCATTCTACCCACTGCCTCACGAACTTCCCTACACCCACAACTGGCTCTTCACACTCCTACAAGATGTTATTCCTCCTTGCCCTACACACGAAATCACAGCTTCCTGTCTTCATCAACATTTAACAAATCCTCAAAATATTCTCTCCATCTTCCCGATACCTCTAACTCTCCATTTAATAACTCTCCTCTCCTATTTTTAACTGTCAAATCCATTTGTCTCTAGGCTTCCTCAACTTATTAATCTCATTCCAAAACTTTTCTTATTTTCAACAAAATTTGCTGATAACATCTCACCCACTCTCTCATCTGCTCTTTTACATTGCTTCACCACTTTTAACCTCTCTTTTCTCTCCATTGCATCACTTCTACTTTGTAAAAACCTCTCATATGCTAACTTTTCTCCCTTACTACTCTTTACATCATCATTCCACCAATCGCTCCTCTTCCTCCTGCACCCACTCGCCTGTAACCACAAACTTCTGCTGAACACTCTAACACTACATTTTTAAATCTACCCCATACATTTTCGACCCCATTGCCTACACTCTCACTAGCCCATCTATCCTCCAATAGTTGTTTATATCTACCCTAACTGCCTCCTCTTTTAGTTTATAAACCTTCACCTCTCTTTTACTTACTGATTCTATTTTCCTTGTATCCCATCTACCTTTTACTCCCACTGTAGCTATAACTAAAAAGTGATCTGATATATCTGTAGCCCCCTATAAACATGCACATCCTGAAGTCTACTCAACAGTCTTTTATCTACCAATACATAGTCCAACAAACTACTGTCATTACGCCCTACATCATATCTTGTATACTTATTTATCCTCTTTTTCTTAAAATATGTATTACCTATAACTAAACCCCTTTCTATACAAAGTTCAATCAAAGGGCTCCATTATCATTTACACCTGGCACCCCAAACTTCCTACTACACCCTTCTGCATGTTTCTCCCACTTTAGCATTTAGGTCCCCTACCACAATTACTCTCTCATTTGGTTCAAAAGTTCCTATACATTCGCTTAACATCTCCAAAATCTCCTCTCTCCTCTACACTCCTCTCTTCTCCAGGTGCATACACGCTTATTATGACCCACTTTTCGCATCCGACCCTTATTTTAATCCACATAATCCTTGAATTTACACATTTATATTCCCTCTTTTCCTTCCATAACTGATCCTTCAACATATATATATATATATATATATATATATATATATATATATATATATATATATATGTATATATATATATATATATATATATATATATATATATATATATATATATATATATGATATATATATATATATATATAATATATATATATATATATAATATATAATATATGATATAATATATGTATAATGTATATATATAATATATATATATATATATATAATATATATATATATATATATATATATATATATATATATATATATATATATATATATGTATATATATACATATATATATATGTATATATATAGATAGATAGATAGATAGATAAATAGATAGATAGATAGAGACAGAGACAGAGAGAGAGATTTCTCTGTTCCTCCTTCTCTTCCTCTTCCTCGTCTTCTTCCTCTTCCTCCTCCTCTTCTTCCTCCTCCTCCTCCTCCTCCTCTTTCCTCCTCTTTCTTTCCTCCTCCTCTTCCTCCTCCTCTTCTTCCTCCTCCTCCTCCTCCTCTTCTCTCTCCTCCTCTCCTCCTCCTCCTCGTCCTCCTCCTCCTCCTCCTCCTCCTCCTCCTCCTCCTCCTCCTCCTCGTGGAGGCCTCACTACTCCTCCTCCTCCTCGTGGAGGCCTCACTACACCTCCTCCTCCTCGTGGAGGCCTCACTACTCCTCCTCCTCCTCGTGGAGGCCTCACTACTCCTCCTCCTCCTCGGGGGGCCTCACTACCCTCCTCCTCGTGGAGGCCTCCCACTCTCCTCCTCGTGGAGGCCTCACTATCCTCCTCCTCGTGGAGGCTCCACTACTCCTCCTCCTCCTCCTCCTCCTCGTGGAGGCCTCACTACTTTCCTCCTCCTCCTCCTCCTCCTCGTGGAGGCCTCACTACTCCTCCTCCTCCTCCTCCTCGTGGAGGCCTCACACTCCTCCTCCTCCTCCTCGTGGAGGCCTCACTACTCCTCCCCGTGGAGGCCTCACTCTCCTCCTCCTCGTGGAGGCCCCACCTCCTCCCTCCTCGTGAAGCCTCACTACTCCTCCTCCTCCTCCTCCGTGGAGGCCTAACTCACTCCTCCTCCTCGTGGAGGCCTCACTACTCCTCCTCCTCCTCGGAAGCCTCACTACCTCCTCGTGGAAGCCTCACTCTCTCCCTCGTGGAAGCCTCACTACTCCTCCTCCTCGTGGAGGGCCCCACTACTCCTCCTCCTCGTGGAGGCCTCACTACTCCTCCTCCTCCTCCTTCTGTGGAGGCCTCACTACTCCTCCTCCTCCTCCCTCGTGGAGGCCTCACTACTCCTCCTCCTCCTCCTCCCCTCGTGGAGGCCTCACTACTCCTCCCTCCTTCCCCGTGGAGGCCTCACTACTCCCTTCCTCCTCTCGTGGAGGCCTCACTATCTCCTCCTCCTCCTCGTGGAGGCCTCACTACTCCTCCTCCTCGTGGAGGCCTCACTACTCCTCCTCCTCGTGGAAGCCTCACTACTCCTCCTCCTCCTCCTCGTGGAGGCCTCTACTCCTCCTCCTCGTGGAGGCCTCACTACTCCTCCTCCTCGTGGAGGCCTCACTACTCCTCCTCCTCCTCCTCGTGGAAGCCTCACTACTCCTCCTCCTCGTGGAGGCTTCACTACTCCTCCTCCTCGTGGAGGCCTCCTTACTCCTCCTCCTCCTCCTCGTGGAGGCCTCACTACCCTCCTCCTCCTCCTCGTGGGGGCCTCACTACTCCTCATCCTCCTCCTCGTGGAGGCCTCACTACTCCTCCTCCTCGGAGGCCTCACTCCTCCTCCTCGTGGAGGCCTCACTACTCTCCTCCTTCGTGGAGGCCTCACTACTCCTCTCCTTCGTGGAGGCCTCTACTCTCCTCCTCGTGAGCCTCACTACTCCTCCTCCTCCTCCTCGTGGAGGCCTCATTACTCCTCCTCCTCGTGGAGGCCTCACTACTCCTCCTCCTCGTGGAGGCCTCACTACTCCTCCTCCTCCTCCTCCTCGTGGAGGCCTCACTACTCCTCCTTCTCGTGGAGGCCTCACTACCCTCCTCCTCCTCCTCCTCGTGGAGGCCTCACTACCCTCCTCCTCGTGGAGGCCTCACTACTCCTCCTTCTCCTCCTCCTCGTGGAGGCCTCACTACTCCTCCTTGTGGAGGCCTCACTACTCCTCCTCCTCCTCCTCGTGGAGGCCTCACTACCTCTTCCCTCGTGGAGGCCTCACTCCTCCTCCTCCTCCTCTGGAGCCTCACTCCTCCTCCTCCTCCTCGTGGAGGCCTCACTACTCCTCCTCCTCCTCCTCGTGGAGGCCTCACTACTCCTCCTCCTCGTGGAGGCCTCACTACTCCTCCTCCTCGTGGAGTCCTCACTACTCCTCCTCCTCCTCCTCCTCGTGGAAGCCTCACTACTCCTCCTCCTCGTGGAGGCCTCACTACTCCTCCTCCTCCTCCTCGTGGAAGCCTCACTACTCCTCCTCCTCCTCCTCGTGGAAGCCTCACTACTCCTCCTCCTCCTCGTGGAAGCCTCACTACTCCTCCTCATCCTCCTCGTGAAGCCTCCTACTACCTCCTCCTCCTCCTCCTCCGTGGAAGCCTCACTACTCCTCCTCCTCCTCCTCCTCGTGGAGGCCTCACTACCTCCTCCTCCTCCTCCTCGTGGAAGCCTCACTTTCCTCCTCCTCCTCCCTTGTGAAACCTCACTACTCCTCCTCCTCCTCCTCCTCGTGGAAGCCTCACTACCCCCCTCCTCGTGGAGGCCCTCACTACCCTCCCTCCCGTGGAGTCCTCACTACCCCCCTCCTCCTCCTCCTCGTGGAAGCCTCACTACTCCTCCTCTCGTGGAGGCCTCACTACTCCTCCTCCTCCTCCTCGTGGAAGCCTCACTACTCCTCCTCCTCCTCCTTCATGGAAGCCTACTACCTCCTCCTCCTCGTGGAAGCCTCACTACTCCTCCTCATCCTCCTCGTGGAAGCCTCACTACTCCTCCTCCTCCTCCTCCTCCTCGTGGAAGCCTCACTACTCCTCCTCCTCCTCCTCCTCCTGGAGGCCTCACTACTACTCCTCCCTCCTCCTCCTGTGGAAGCCTCACTACTCCTCCTCCTCGTGGAAGCCTCACTACTCCTCCTCCCTCCCTCCTCCTCGTGAAGCCTCACTACTCCTCCTCCTCCTGGCCCTACTACTCCTCCTCCTCCTCCTCGTGGAAGCCTCACTACTTCCTCCTCCTCCTCCTCGTGGAAGCCTCACTACTCCTCCTCCTCCTCCTCCTCGTGGAGGCCTCACTACTCCTCCTCCTCCTCCTCCTCGTGGAAGCCTCACTTTCCTCCTCCTCCTCCTGTGGAAGCCTCCACTCTCCTCCTCCCCTCCTCGTGAAGCCTCACTACTCCTCCTCCTCGTGGAAGCCTCACTACCCTCCTCCTCCTCCTCGTGGAAGCCTCACTATTCCTCCTCCTCCTCCTCGTGGAGGCCTCACTACTCCTCCTCCTCCTCCTCTCGTGGAAGCCTCACTTTTCCCTCCTCCTCCTGAGCCTCACTACTCCTCCTCCTCCTCCTCGTGGAAGCCTCACTACCTCTCCTCCTCCTCCTCGTGGAAGCCTACTACCTCCTCCTCCTCTCGGAAGCCTACTACTTCATCTCTCCCTCCCTCCTCCTCGTGGAGGCTCACTACTCCTCCTCCTCCTCCTAGTGGAAGCCTCACTATTCCTCCTCCTCCTCCTGTGAGGCCTCACTACTCCT
Organism: Cherax destructor; assembly: GCA_009830355.1. Classification (NCBI taxonomy): domain Eukaryota; kingdom Metazoa; phylum Arthropoda; class Malacostraca; order Decapoda; family Parastacidae; genus Cherax; species Cherax destructor. Next base: position 14,429 of record WNWK01024932.1, read on the forward strand.
CCTCCTCCCTCGTGGAAGCCTCACTACCCTCCTCCTCCTCCTCGTGGAAGCCTCACTACTCATCCTCCTCCTCCTCGGGGGCCCCACTACCCTCCTCCGGGAAACCTCACTATTCCTCCTCCTCCTCCTCGTGGAGGCCCCCTACTCCTTCCTCCCCCCCTCCTCGTGGGGGCCTCACTTCCTTCCTTCCTTCATCCTCGTGGAAGCCTCACTACCCTCCTCCTCCTCCTCGTGGAAGCCTCACTACCCTCCTCCTCCTCCTCGTGGAAGCCACATTCCTCCTCCTCCTCCTCGTGAAGCCTTCACTACTCCTCCCTCCTCCTCGTGAGGCCTCACTACTCCTCCTCCTCCTCGTGGAGGCCTCACTACTCCTCCTCCTCCTCCTCGTGGAGGCCTCACTACTCCCTCCAGACATTTATTTGACTCTTATATAAGGCGTTTTTAAGCTGAATGGCGGCAAAGAATTACTTCCGAGACACAGAAAATAAAGAAAGAGGAATATAAAGACCAAGCAATTAACAAAGATAGGAGAGAAGAAAGGAATGTATATATATATATATATATATATATATATATATATATATATATATATATATATATATATATATATATATATTATTTATATGTGTGTGTGTTTCAGTAAGGTAGTCGTAAAGATAGTTAACAAGTTAGTCAATAAGCTAGTCAGCAAGATAGTAGAGAGTCAATAAGATAGTAAGATAGTTTGTAAGATAGTCAGATAATAAAATAATAAGATAGTCTGTAAGATAGTCAGATAATAAAATAGCCGGGGAAGATAGTCAATAAGTTAGTCTGTGAGATGGTCAATAAAATAGTAATAGTAAGATAAGATAGTAAGATAATCAGTAAGACAGTAAGATAGTAAGATACATTTTAAAATAGTCAGTAAGATAGTAAGATAGTCAGTAAGATAGTAAGATAGTCAAAAAATAGTAAGATAGTCAGTAAGATAGTAAGATAATTAAAAGAATAAGATAGTTGGGGAAGATAGTCAGTAAAATAGAAGATAGTAAGTAAGATAGTAAGATAGTCAGTAAGATAGTAAGATAAAGATAGCCCAAAAAAATAAGATAGTCAGTAAGATAGTAAGATACCCAATAAGATAGGGAAGATAGTCGAAGATAGTCAATAAAATAGTAAGATAGTCAGTAAGAAGTAAGATAGTCAGTAAGATAGTAAGATAGGGAAGAAGTCAAAATAAGGTATAAATGCATTTAAAATAGAAGATAGTCGAAGACAGCCACTTTAAGGAGTTCAAAATTTTTTCATAGCTGATTTTACGAGCTGTTATCTTACTTCAGCCTAGAGCTGGCTGACAGCTGGCTGACAGCTGGGGTGACTGGCTTTGACTACGGCTGGCTGGTGGCTGGCTGATAATTTTCTGGCTGACGACTGACTGATTGACTGGCTGACTGGGACTGACTGACGATTGACTGGCTGACTGGTCGATGACTGACTGACCACTGGCTGGCTGACTGGTTGACTGCCTAGCTGGGGGGGGGGGGGGGGGGGGGGGGGGGGGGGGGGGGGGGGGGGGGGGGGGGGGGGGGGGAAAAAAAAAAAAAAAAAAAAAAAAAAAAAAAAAAAAAAAAAAAAAAAAAAAAAAAAAAAAAAAAAAAAAAAAAAAATTTATAGAGTGGTATGCTTTTATATATCCTCGTAGCTATCATGAATTTCAACAAGCCTAACTGGCTTCCTGGAACAAGTTCAATCAGACTGTTTGCAGGAGTTTGTGTCTGTGTGAGAGAGAGAGAGAGAGGAGAAAAGGGCCCCCACAGAGTGCAACAACGTGACAAAGCTCCACACAGAGTGAACACACGTGACAAAGCTCTACACAGAGTGCAACACACGTGACAAAGCTCCACACAGAGTGCAACACAACGACAAAGCTCACACAGAGTGGGGGGGGGGGGGGGGGGGGGGGGGGGGGGGGGGGGGGGGGGGGGGGGGGGGGGGGGGGGGGGGGGGGGGGGGGGGGGGGGGGGGGGGGGGGGGGGGGGGGGGGGGGGGGGGGGGGGGGGGGGGGGGGGGGGGGGGGGGGGGGGGGGGGGGGGGGGGGGGGGGGGGGGGGGGGGGGGGGGGGGGGGGGGGGGGGGGGGGGGGGGGGGGGGGGGGGGGGGGGGGGGGGGGGGGGGGGGGGGGGGGAAAAAAAAAAAAAAAAAAAAAAAAAAAAAAAAAAAAAAAAAAAAAAAAAAAAAAAAAAAAAAAAAAAAAAAAAAAAAAAAAAAAAAAAAAAAAAAAAAAAAAAAAAAAAAAAAAAAAAAAAAAAAAAAAAAAAAAAAAAAAAAAAAAAAAAAAAAAAAAAAAAAAAAAAAAAAAAAAAAAAAAAAAAAAAAAAAAAAAAAAAAAAAAAAAAAAAAAAAAAAAAAAAAAAAAAAAAAAAAAAAAAAAAAAAAAAAAAAAAAAAAAAAAAAAAAAAAAAAAAAAAAAAAAAAAAAAAAAAAAAAAAAAAAAAAAAAAAAAAAAAAAAAAAAAAAAAAAAAAAAAAAAAAAAAAAAAAAAAAAAAAAAAAAAAAAAAAAAAAAAAAAAAAAAAAAAAAAAAAAAAAAAAAAAAAAAAAAAAAAAAAAAAAAAAAAAAAAAAAAAAAAAAAAAAAAAAAAAAAAAAAAAAAAATTTTTATTCATTATCTATCTGTTAAATTAACCCAAAAAAACCCTATTAACATTACCTGCGCCCTCAGGACTGGGAGATCAAACCCGGACCAGCCACTCAGTAATTAGACAATCCATCATCAACTCCCATCAAAGTTGAACAGATCAAAGGTAGACAGAAGTTGATGCAACATCTGGATACCCAGGTGCTGTCTGCCTGCAGCTGGGAGGGCGAAACGTGCCTAGGCATACCAGGAATACCAGAAAAAATGTATAAAAAAAAAGGCCACAGTGTTAGCAGGTAAGCGTATACTGATAGAATCGCACTCACCGCTGACAGCCAGGAAGATAAACAGGCTTTGGTGAACCCAATGAAATAGCTGACAGCCTTGCAACACTGCCTGACAGTGATAGCAGTGTTGCACATCAGCACAGTGCAGAACAGTGCAAATCCGTAAC
>WNWK01024932.1:22500-29092 GCA_009830355.1 Cherax destructor
GCCTCCACGAGGAGGAGGAGGAGGCCCACGAGGAGGAGGAGTAGTGAGGCTCCACGAGAGGAGGATGAGGAGAGGAGGCCTCCACGAGGAGGAGGAGGAGGAGAGTGAGGCTCCACGAGGAGGAGGAGGAGGAGGAGTAGTAAAGAGGCTCCACGAGGAGGGGAGGAGGAGGAGGAGGAGGCCACGAGGAGGAGGGAGAGTGAGGCTCCACGGTGAGGAGAGGGAGGCCCACGAGGAGGAGGAGGAGGAGAAGAGGCCTCCACAGAGGAGGAGGAGGAGTGAGGCCTCCACGAGGGAGGAGGAGTAGTGAGGCTCACGAGGGAGGGAGGAGTAGTGAGGCTCCACGAGGAGGAGGAGGAGGAGAGAGTGAGGCCTCCACGAGAGGGAGAGGAGTAGTGAGGCCTCCACGAGAGGAGGAGGAGGAGGAGTAGTGAGGCCTCCACGAGGAGGGAGGGAGGTAGGCCTGAGGAGTGAGTGAGGCCTCCACGAGGAGGAGGAGGAGGGAGTAGTGAGGCTCCACGAGAAGGAGGAGGGAGGAGAGGAGTAGTGAGGCTCCACGAGGAGGAGGAGGGAGCCTCCACGAGGAGAGGGAGAGGCTCCACGAGGAGGAGGAGTAGTGAGGCCTCCAGAGGAGGAGTGGGGGGTAGAGGAGGAGGAGGAGGAGAGTGAGGCCTCCACGAGGAGGAGGGAGAGGAGGAGGAGGAGGAGGAGGAGGGTGAGGCCTCCACGAGGAGGAGGAGTAGTGAGGCTCCACGAGGAGCGAGAGGAGGGAGTGGAGGCCTCCACGAGGAGGAGGAGAGGAGGCTCCACGAAGGGGGGGAGGAGGGGAGTGCAGTGAGGCTTCCACGAGGAGGAGGAGAGTGAGGCCAGAGGAGGAGGAGTAGTGAGGCCCCGAGGAGGAGGAGGAGGAGAGTGAGGCCTCCACGAGGAGGAGGAGAGGAGTAGTGAGGCTCCACGAGAAGGAGGAGGAGGAGGAGTAGTGAGGCCTCCACGGGGGGGAGGAGGAGAGCAGTGAGGCTCCACGAGAGGAGGGAGGAGGAGGAGTAGTGAGGCTCACGAAAGGAGGAGGAGGAGGGGAGTAGTGAGGCCTCCACGAGGAGGAGGAGGAGAGGTGAGGCTCCAGAGAGGAGGGGGAGGAGCAGTGAGGCTCCACGAGAGGAGGAGGGAGGCTCCACGAGGAGGAGGAGAGTGAGGCTCCACGAGGAGGAGGAGGTAGGAGGTAAATGAGGCCTCCACGAGGAGGAGGAGGAGAGAGTGAGCTCCACGAGGAGGGAGGGAGGGCTCCACGAGGAGGAGGGAGGAAAGAGGCTCCATTAGGAGGAGGAGATGAGGCTCCACGAGGAGGAGGAGGAGGAGTAGAGCCTCACGGAGGAGGAGGAGGAAGCAGTGAGGCCTCCACTGAGGAGAGGAGGGAGGAGTGGAGGCCCCATGAGGAGGAGGAGGGTAGGAGGCTCCACGAGGAGGAGTGAGGCAGGGAGGCCTCCACGAGGAGGAGGAGCAGGAGGCCCACGAGGAGGGGAGGAGGGTGAGGCCTCCACGAGGAGGAGGAGGAGGAGTAGTGAGGCTCCACGAGGAGGAGGAGGAGGTAGGTAGGGGAAAATGAGGCTCAGAGGAGGAGGAGGAGTAGTGAGGTCCACGAGAGGAGGGGAGAGGAGGAGAGGAGGAGGAGGAGGAGGAGAGGAGAGGAGGAGGAGGAGGAGGAGAGGAGGAAGAGAGAGAGAGAGGAAGAAGAGGAGGAGAAGAGGAGGAGGAAGAAGAGGAGGAAGAAGAGGGGAGAGGAGGAAGAAGAGGAGGAGGAAGAGGAAGAAGAGAGGAAGAGGGAAAAGAAGGGGAACAGAGAAATTCTCCCTGTCCCCCTTTTCCATCATCCATTTTTATCATCATCATCATCATATATACAATATATAATGATAATAACATATATATATAATATATATATATATATTTTTATTATATATATAATAATATATATATAATATAATATATATATTATTATATTAACATTATACAATATTAAAATACATAATTATTAATATTTTTATTTATTTATTATAAAGTATTATATATATATATATATAATATATAAAAATATAATATATATATATATATATATATATATATATATAAATTAATATATATATATATATATATATATATATATATATATATATATATATATGTTGAAGGATCAAGGAAGGAAAGAGGGAATTATAAATGTAAACAATGATTATGTGGATAAAAAAGGGCCCGGGTGCGAAAAGTGGGTAAATAAGCGTTTTATGCACCTGGAGAAGAGAGGAGGTAGAGGAGAGAGAGAGAGGGGGGATTTAAAGGGGAATGGGGGGGGAAATTTTGAACCAAATGAGAGAGTAATTGGGGGGGGGGCCCAAAAAATGCTAAAGTGGGAGAAAAAGGAGAGGGGTGGTGGGTTTGGGGTGCCAGGTGTAAATGATAATGGGACCCTTTTTGATTAAATTTTTTTAAAAAAGGGTTTATTAATAAACATATTTTAAGAAAAGAGGATAAATAAGTATACAAGTTTGATGTAGGCGTAATGACAGTAGTTTGTTGGACTATGTATTGGTAGATAAAAGACTGTTGAGTAGTTTTTGGGGAGGGCATGTTTATAGAGGGGCTACAGAATATCAGATCTTTTTTAGTTATAGCTACAGTGGGAGTAAAAGGTAGATGGGATAAAGGGAAAAAAATAGAATCAGTAAGTAAAAAGAGGGAATTTTAAAAACCCCAAAAGAGGGGGAAAAGGGGAAAAATAAAAACCCCTTTTGGGGAATAAATAGTGAGAGGGAAGGGGGCAAAATTTTTGGGGTAGATTTAAAAAAAAATTTAGAGTGTTCAGAAATTTTTTTGGTTTTACAGGCGAGTGGGCGGGGGGGAAGAGGAGGATTGGGAATTTTTGAGTAAAGAGGGGTAGGGGGAGAAAAGAAGAATGAGAGGTTTTTACAAAGAGAAGTTTTTAAGGGGAAAAAAAAAGAGAGGGTTAAAAGAGGGGGGAAGCAATGTAAAAAGAGAGCAGATGAGAGGGGGGGTGAGATGTTATCAGCAAATTTTGTTGAAAATAAAAAAAATTTTTTGGAATGAGATTAATAAGTTGAGGAAGCCTAGAGAACAAATGGATTTGACAGTTAAAAATAGGAGAGGAGAGTTTTAAAAAATGGAGAGTTAGAGGATCGGGAAGGGGGAGAAATATTTTGAGGATTTGTTAAAGGATAAAACAGGGGGGTGTTTCCCCTGTTGAGGGGCGGAGGAAAACCAGGAGGGGAAGCCCCCTTTTTGGGGTGTGGGGGAAATTTTCCGGGGAGGCAGGGGAGAATAAAGGGGGGAAGGCAGTGGGATTGAGGGAAAAGATGAAAGTTCCCAGGGGGGATTAATTTGGAGTGGTTGGCCCCATTATTTAATAAATGTAAAGAGGGTAAGGCCCCCGGGGATTGGCAGGCGTGATTTTCCTTTTTAAAAGGAAAGGGGGGAAAAAAAGAGTGAAAAAAATTTTGGGGGGAAAAAGCCCCTTGAGGCCCGGGGAAAGGGGATGGTAGAGTTATTATTGAAAGAATTAAGGGGAAAACAGAAAGCAGGTTTTTAAAAAATGAACAAGGGGGCTTTGGGGAAAAGGGAGGGGGTTTTAGACCAAGTGTTTACGGGGAAAAATATAGGTGAACAGTATTTGGATAAGGGAAAGATTTTTTTGTGGCTTTTTGGGTTTTGGAAAAAGGAATGGTTGTGGGAGATGGGGGGAAAAAAGATGTTTCAGGTGATGAAAGGGGGAATTTCAAAAGCAGTGAAGATTTTTTTGGGAAAAAGGGGGCCCAGGAGAGGTGAGGGGAAGGCCCCCCAAAAATGGGCCCTTTGAAAGGTGTACCCCCCGTTTGTTCAAATATTTATAGTTTTGGGGTAAAAGGTGAAGCGAGGGCCCCCAAGAGGTGTTTGGGGTAAAAGATAAAGGCAAATACAAAGGGGGTTTCCGTTGTTTTTTTTTTTGATGACCCCGTGTTTTTTGGGGGTTCCCCAAAAGGGGGAAGGCAGAGGTTGGGGGAGAATTTTGGGAGGGTTTTAAAAGAAGAAAATTGAAAGTGAATATGGGGAAAAAGTAAGGTGATGAGGAAAAAAAAAGAATAGGGACAAAGATTGGTTTTTCAGATTGGGGGAGAGAGTATGGAGGGGGTAAAAATTTTCAGATATTTGGGAGTGGGGATGTCGGGGATGGGTCTATGAAGGATGAGGTGAATCATAGAATTGATGAGGGGAAAAAGGGAGTGGAGCACTTGGGGGCTGGGGGGGACAAAGAACCCCTTTCTATGGAAGCAAAAAAGGGGGAAAAAGAGAGATAGTTAACCCCCAAGCCTTATATGGGGGAAGCAGGGTGATGAATGTTGCAACGAGGAAAGGGGGGGGCAGTGGAGAGGGTAAGTTAGGGGGGGAAAATTTTTGGGGTGAATATAATGCAGAGAATTTGGGGGTTTTGGGAAAATTTGGGGGAGGTGGGGTTACCAAAACGATTGTCCAGAGAGCTGAGGAGGGTTGTTGAGGTGGTTTGGGGATGGAAAAAAATGGAACGAGACAGAGTGACTTCGAGAGTGTATAAATCTGTAGGGGGGGGAAAGGGGGGGTAGGGGGCCCCCGGGGGTTTGGGGGGAGGGGGAAAAAGTTTTTGGAAAAAAAGGGTTGGGGTCAAATGGGGGGCTGATTTATTTTGGGGTGAATGGAGGATATGGTTTTTTTAAACTTGACGGGGGGTTTGGGGGGGAGCAAAGAACATTTTTTTAAGGGGGTTTAGGGGGAAGGCAGGCCGGGGGTTTTGTTCTGAGATGGGGGAATACAGTGGGCACCTGAAGGAGGGGTGTTAATGTTGCAGTTTTAAACTGTAGTGTAAAGCACCCTTCTGGCAAGACAGTGATGGAGTGAATGATGATGAAAGTTTTTTTTTTTAAAACCCGTTTGGGGGGAACGGCCGATGTGTTAATAAAAAAAAATATATATAATATAATATATATATATATATATATATAATATTATAATTTTATTAAATTATATTATTAAATGTATTTTATGTATGTATTTTATTAAATATTTTATTTTATATTATATATATAATATATAATATATATATTATTATTTTATTATTATTATTTTTATATAATTTTATAATAATAACAATTTAGCAAAAAAATTTTTTTGTTTTTTAGTTTATAAAAGGGGGATAACGGAAATTTTTTAAATTTTACCCACAGTTAGATAAGAGGTAGAGGGGGGCAACAGCAAGTAAGAGAGAGGTGAAAGTGTATAAAAATATGGGGGGGAAAAATTTAGGGTGAGATGTAAGTAATTTTGGAAAAGGGGGGTTAAAAAATAGGAGAGGGGGGGTTGGGGAAAGAGTTAATTTTTTAAAATGGAAGGGGAAGGGGGGGAAAATTTTTGGGATAGGAGGGTGGGGAGGAAAAAAAGGGGTAGGGGGGAAAAAGGGAAAGAAAGGGGGTGATAAAAGAAAAAAAAGGTTTTTTTTGGGGTGTTTTTAAAAACAAAAAGGTTAAAGAAGAGCAGAGATATGGAAAGTAAAAAAAGGGGGGGAAAGAGGGTGGGGAGAGGCAAAAAAAGAGCGGATGAAAGAATGGAGAAGGGGCTGTCAAAAAAAATTTGGGAAAAAAAAATTTTTTTTTTGGGTGAGATAAACAAGAAATTTGGGGGAAGAATGGATTTGTCAGTTAAAAAAAAAGAGGGGGGTTTTTAGATGGGGGGGTGGAGGCATTGGGTAGATGCCGGGAATATTTTTTTGGAACTTTTTAAAGTCGATGAAAAAAAAGGGGGCGGAATTTTTGACGGCCCGGGGGGGACAACATCGTTTAGGGGAAGAAAGCGGATGTGAGGGGGGAGGGCGTGAGGCCCGTAGAATGAAAGGGGGAAAAAAGCTGGGGAATGACGGGGGCATGACAGAAAAAATTAAAAGCAGGGGGGAAAATTGGGGGGGGTGGGGTTTTTTTTTTAAAAAATGTTAAAAAAAGGGGGGAAAGGACCCAAGGGGACAAAGAGCATGTATGTTTTCCCTTTTATAAAGGGGGAAGGGGGGAAAAAAAAGTGTAAGAATTATAGGGGAATAAGTTTACTGAGTATACCAGGTAAAGGTATGGCAGGGTTATTATTGGGGAAAAATTAGAGGTAAGACAGAGAGAGGATTGCAGATTTTCAAGATTTAGAGGGGGGGGGGATGGTAACTGGTTTAATTGGCTTTGTGAAAGTTTTAGATTAAAAAAGGGGGAATTTTTTTCATTTATGGATTTAGAAAAGGGGAAAAAAAGATGGGGAAAGGGGGGGGGAAGTCAAAGTTGCGGAAAAGGAATAGGAGAAGTTCAATTGGGCAGGAAATATTTTTAGGGGATTTGGGGGAAACCGGTTTTGGGGTGTAGGAGAGAGGGGGGTTACTTCCCCCTAAAAGTAGGTCTTAGACAGGGGTTTTTAAAATCACCCCCGGTTGTTTAATATATTTATAGATGGGGTTGTAAAAAAAATAAAAAATTTTTGGGGGTTGGGGAGAGGGGGGGGGTTAAAAGGAGAATTAAATGCAAAATGGGGGGTTTACACATTT
>WNWK01024933.1:0-29091 GCA_009830355.1 Cherax destructor
AATACACAGTTTCTTTGGTATTATTAAACTAGAGAGAGCGTCTTATTGTAATTATTGCCGTACCTCCGACAAACTGCCTCGCTACCACACCTCACAATTAGTATGTCAATTCAGTATGGTTGTCTGTATTATGTTTATATGATATGTAGCATGTTTCTTATATAATTTTTCAAAACATATCATAGATGGAATAATGAAAATGTCTATAATAGCGAAAATATACGACATTTATAGCGTTCCAGAGCAACATTCTTCTTGCCTTTGCAGCATTAGTTTGGCACACTCCTAGCTACTCTCTCGCCTGGCATACCTCCTACTTAAAGTAAAAGGCTTACTTACAGCTATCCTTAGATGCCTATATTATGTTTCTTGTCATCTTTGCCCTTTACCAGTTATCTTAACTTTCCATCATCTGGTGTTAAATTCTGATAGCCATCTGGCAGAAAAATACTGCAAGTCCTGTCTCTCTCTGAACAGATAAGTGAACTGTAGATATAAATCCAAATCTAATTTCCATGAACGTGCCTATCTGTGCTCATGATAATGCGAGCACAGATGGGCATGTTTGTGGAGCAACTTGCAATGTGAACAGACTGACTGATGTTGTAGTGGCCAGGCTTAGGCTTGGCTACAGGTACTTCTGGCAGTTTGGGAGACACGCAGATGATTAGTAAGTAAGTTTATTCAGGTATACAGAAATACAGTTACATAGATTATCATACATAGCAGCATGTGTGTAGAAAACCTAGGATAACACAAAAAGTCATACAGAGTGACTTATTTCCATTGGGTCCATTTAATACCTTAATATTAGACACTAGTAGATACTAGTTATTATACTAAAATTAAAAGGAATAAGGTAAAAAGAGTTATTTACATGTACATGTATGTTAGCTAAAAAAAAAAAAAATCATTCTCCTGATCAGGCATATGGTCAGGCATATGGTCACTGTCTTGAACACTATGTGCTTAATTGTGCACTTATTGAGGAATATAGAGATAGACAGTATAATAACCTATGTGACATGTCAAGATATCTTATTCATGAAATAAGATACCAGTTATACTAAGCAAATTTCCTAAATTTGCTTGTAACAGATAAGTGAAATGTAGATATAAATCCAAATGTACAATTGTTAACCCTTTTGGGGCCTAGTGCCTAGGCCTTTTGTGTATCCATATGCTCTTGCACTACCGTCCACAGGATGGATATGGGGTGCACAATAAACTAGCCACTTCGGTGGCAAAATCTAAAAATCTAATCTTAGTCTGAGAACTGAGATGCCTCTGACTCGATTTCTTTTATCCTGTCTTATACTTACACAAGAAACAGTGTTGTTGTCAGTACTGACTCTTGTGGAACCCTACTCTTCACACTAGCCAATAGACCCATGGATGTCTTGAAGAAGGAGCTGGACAGGCACCTTAAGTCAGTACCCGACCAGCCGGTCTGTGGCTCGTACGTCAGTTTACGTGCGTCCAGCAGTAAGAGCCTGGCTGATCAGGCGCTGATCCACCATGAAGCCTGGTGATGGACCGGGCCGCGGGGGCGTTGTACCTCCCGGGCAATAATTCTTTGCTTCCTTCCTCTTAGGTGTTTCTTGATCCACTGTACCACTTCCCCTGTTTTTTCCTATCTGTATATTTTAATGAACAAGACACAATGACAACAGTTGGGTATGTTTACTGTACTAACCTAGTTGTGGTTGCAGGGGTCGATTCATAGCTCCTGGCCCCGCCTCTTCGCTGGTTGCTACTAGCTCCACTCTCTCCCTTCTCCATGGGCTTTCTCGAACCTCTTCTTAAACCTATGTATCAATCCTAACTCCACTACATCACTCTGCAGTGTTCCGCTTCCTGACAACTCTGACTGAAGAGATATTTTCTAACATCCCTGTGACTCATCTGAGTTTTCAACTTCCAGTTGTGACCCCTTGTTGCTGTGTTTCATCTCTGAAACATTCTATCAATATTCACCTTGTCAATTCTTCTCAGTATTTTATGTCGTTATCTTTTTCCTGTCTTCCAGTGTTGTCAGGTTGAGTTCCCTTAACCTCTCCTCGTGGGACATACCCCTCAGCCTAGAGACTAGTCTTGTTGAAAACCTTCGCACTTTCTCTAATTTCTTGACGTGTTTGACCAGGTGTGGGTTCGATACTGGTGCTGCATACTCCAATATGGGTTTGACGTACACGGTGTGCAGCGGCGTGAATGATTCCTTAGATGTTGGAACGCTATTCTCATGTTTGCCAGGCGCCCATTTGCTGCTGCAGATATTTGGTTGATTTGCGCCTCAGGAGATGTGGTCCTTATGACGCGCAGTTTTGTAGTCTTTGACTTCTTAGGCTGTACTTGGCCTGCGGTCTTTTTTGTCCTTCCCCAAACTTCATAACTTTGCACTTGCTGGGGTTAAACTCTAGGAGCCATTTGTCGGACCAAGAATGCAGCCTGACCAGATCCCTTTGTAGGCTTACCTGATCCTCGTCTGCTTGTATTCTCTTCATTAGCTTCACATCGTCTGCGAACAGGGACACCTCTACTCTATCCCTTCCGTCATGTCATTCACAAATACAAGAAACAGCACCTAGGACCTCCTCTTCCCTCCCGCAGCCACCGTCCTACATTCACAAACTTAGGTGTCCCGTTGCTCGATCGCTAGCGCACTCAGCTCACACTCTGAGGTCCGGAGATCGAATCTCCTCCGGTGCGGATGAAAAACATTAGGGACTTGTTTCCATAAGACACCTGTTGTCCCTGTTCACCATTCAGTGTAAAATGGTTACCTGGGCGTTAGTCAACAGATGTGAGTCTTATCCTGGGACAAAACCGAAATTCTCAGCATAACAAGAGGCTTTCTATATAGAAGTACGTCATTGATGTCAGCTAGGCCTGTATACCTTGTACATGTACTTGTAGTAAATAAAGATATTTTTATTATTATTCTGCTGAATACGCTAACACTACATTGTTAGATCTACCCCGTACCTCTTCAACCTCATTGCCTATTCTCTCTCTAGCCCATCATTCTACAATAGTTGTTTGTATTTTACTTCAACTGCCTCCTCCTTTAGTTTATAAGGACTAGGCAGTTACTATTCTCCTTGTACCCCATCTAACTTTTAGTCTCACTGTACCTACAACTAAAAATGATCTGATATATCTGTTGCCCCTCAATAAATATGCACATCCTGAAGTCTATTCATCAACCTTTTATCCACCAATACATAGTCCAACAAACTACTGTCATTTCGCCTATATCATTTCTCGTATATTTCTCGTATACTTTATATATATATATATATATATATATATATATATATAAAATATATATATATATATATATATATATATATATATATATATATATATATATATATATATATATATATATATATATATATATATAATATATATATATATATATATATATATATATATATATATATATATATATATATATATATATATATATATATATATATATATATATATATATATATATATATATATATATATATATATATATATTATATTGCCTGTTACCAAACTTTATACAAAGTTGAATCAGTCTCCCCATTATCATTTACACCTGGCACCCTAAACTTACCTACCACGCCCTCTACAACCGTTTCTCCCACTTTAGCATTTATGTCCCCCACCACAATTACTCTCTAACTTGGTTCAAAACTCCCTAAACCCTACACATGTGATGCTATGTATGATTATCTATGCAACTGTGTTTGTGTATGCCTGAATAAACTTACACTTAATATCTCCCAAAATCTCTCTTTCCTCTACATTCTTCTCTTCTGCAGGTGCATAAACACTTATTATAACTCACTTTTCTCATCCAACCCTTAATCCATATAATCCTTCATATTTTATCTCCACCATTTTAGAGGTAAGGAAGGGGTAGCAATAATGTTGAAGGATCAGTTATGGAAGAAAATGGAATGGAAATGTATAAATTCAAGGATTATTATTTATTTTATATAAATAATAATCCTTGAATTTATACATTTACATTCGATTTTCTTCTTCCATAACTGATCCTTCAACATTATTGCTGCCCTTCCTTACCTCTAAAATGGTGAGATAAAATATGATAGATGTTCCATCTCTGGCAAACCTAGCCAGTAAATATCTGAGTTAAACGTCATCACTGGAGAGTGAAAGATTGTTCAGCGCCAGAGGACACGATATAGCTGATGCATCCTGGGGCCACGATATAGCTGATGCATCCTGGGGCCACGATATAGCTGATGTATCCTGGGGCCACGATATAGCTGATGCATCCTGGGGTCACGATATAGCTGATGCATCCTGGGGCCACGATATAGCTGATGCATCCTGGGGCCACGATATAGCTGATGCATCCTGGGGCCACGATATAGCTGATGCATCCTGGGGCCACGATATAGCTGATGCATCCTGGGGCCACGATATAGCTGATGCATCCTAGGGCCACGATATAGCTGATGCATCCTGGGGCCACGATATAGCTGATGCATCCTGGGGCCACGATATAGCTGATGCATCCTGGGGCCACGATATAGCTGATGCATCCTAGGGCCACGATATAGCTGATGCATCCTGGGGCCACGATATAGCTGATGCATCCTGGGGCCACGATATAGCTGATGCATCCTGGGGCCACGATAGAGCTGATACATCCTGGGGCCACGATATAGCTGATGCATCCTGGGGCCACGATATAGCTGATGCATCCTGGGGCCACGATATAGCTGATGCATCCTAGGGCCACGATATAGCTGATGCATCCTGGGGCCACGATATAGCTGATGCATCCTGGGGCCACGATATAGCTGATGCATCCTAGGGCCACGATATAGCTGATGCATCCTGGGGCCACGATATAGCTGATGCATCCTGGGGCCACGATATAGCTGATGCATCCTGGGGCCACGATATAACTGATGCATCCTGGGGCCACGATATAGCTGATGCATCCTGGGGCCACGATATAGCTGATGCATCCTGGGGCCACGATATAGCTGATGCATCCTGGGGCCACGATATAGCTGATGCATCCTGGGGCCACGATATAGCTGATGCATCCTGGGGCCACGATATAGCTGATGCATCCTGGGGCCACGATATAGCTGATGCATCCTGGGGCCACGATATAACTGATGCATCCTGGGGCCACGATATAGCTGATGCATCCTGGGGCCACGATATAGCTGATGCATCCTGGGGCCACGATATAACTGATGCATCCTGGGGCCACGATATAGCTGATGCATCCTGGGGCACGATATAGCTGATGCATCCTGGGGCACGATATAGCTAGCTGGAAAATTGCATCCTGGGGCCACGATATAGCTGATGCATCCTGGGGCCACGATATAGCTGATGCATCCTGGGGCCACGATATAGCTGATGCATCCTGGGGCCACGATATAGCTGATGCATCCTGGGGCACGATATAGCTGATGCATCCTGGGGCCACGATATAGCTGATGCATCCTGGGGCCACGATATAAGTTTCATTTTCCTGCAGGTAAATTTGTTGATGAAGTAAAATATTAAAAAAAAAAACTTGGAATCGTTGGAATCCTCACCATAACTGGATTTTGATTACTGTAGATGCTTCCTGGACACAAGGTTCACACTGCCACTGCTATAAGTCATAAATTCACAATTTTATTAAATAGTAATATTTGTTTTTATTCAATAACTAACAAATGCTTCATCAATCTGCCCTTCAAAATATTATTGACGATTCATTCTATTAATATGATAATCCATAAGTATGGCCCGAATAATGCAAATTTGTTTTTTTCCAAATATTTAAAAAAACTTTTGAATCAAAAATCGGATAAATTATTCGAAAATGCCTTTTCGGGATCGGCTTCAAATTTTTACAGATTGTCAGTCACTTTGAGTTGTGAAAATTTGGGAATTTGCCATTTTTTATTAAGCAAATGGTTCCACGTTATAACTTGGGCCCCCCAAAAAATAAAGGGGGGTTTTTTAAAAAATTTTTTTTTTGGGGGGGGGTTTTTTTTTAAACCCCCTTTTTAAAAAAAACTTTTAAAAAAAAAATTTTTTTGGGGGGGGAAAAGGGTTTAAAAAAAAAAAAATTTTTGGGGGGGGGGGGAAGGGCCCCCCCCCCCTTTTCCCCCCCCCGGGGAAAAAAAATTTCCCCTTTTTTTTGGGGAAAAAATTTTTTTTTTAAAAAAAAACCCCCCCTTTTTGAAACGGGGGGAAAAAAACCCCTTTGGGGGGCCCCAATTCCCCCCCCCTTTTTTTTTTTTTAAAAAAATTTAAAAAATTTTTTTTTTTTTTTTTATATTTTTTTAAATTTTTTCCCCCTTTTTAAAAAACCCCCAAAAAAAAGGGGAAAAAAAATTTTTGGGTTTCCCCCCTTTTTTTTTTTTCCCCCCTTTTTTTCCAATTTTAAAAAACCTTGGAAAAAAAATTTTAATTTTTTTTTTCTTTGGGGAAAAAAAAAATTTTTTTTTTCCCCCTTTTTAAAAATTTAAAAAAACCCCCCCCCCCCCAAAATTTTTTTAAAAAAAAAAACCCCAAAAACCCCCAAATTTTTGGGGAATTCCAAAAATTGGGGGTTTTACCCCTTTTTTGGGGGGGGGGGTTTCCCCAAACCCCCCCCAAATTTTTTAAAAAAAGGGGGGAAAATTCACCCCTTAATTTTTGGCTGGAAAAACCCCTTTGGGGAAAATTTCCCCCTTTTTTCCTTTTTTAAAAAAAAAAAACCCCCCTTTCCCCCCCAAAAAAAAATTTTTTTCCCCCCCCAATTTCCCTTTTGGAAAAAAGGGAAAAAAAAAATTTTTAAAAAGTGAAAAAAATTTTTTTTTAAAAAAAATTTTTTTTTTGTTTTTTAAAACCCCAAACCCCTTTTTTTTTCCCCCCCCGGCCCCCAAAAAAAAATTTTTTTTTTCCCCCCCTTTCCCCCCAAAAAAAAAAAAAAATTTTTTTACCCTTTTTCCCCCTTTTTTTTTTTAAAAAAAAAACCCCCCCCTTTTTTTTTTTAAAAAACCAAACCCCCCCCCCCCTTTTTTTTTTTTTTAAAAAAGGGCCCCCTTTAAAAAAATTTTTTTTTCCCCTTTTTTAAATTCATTTTTTTAAATTTTAAGGGCCCCAAAAAAAAAAAAAAAATTTCCCCCTTTTTTTTCTGGGTTTTTTAAAAAAAAATTTTTTTTTTTTTTTGCCAAAAAAAATTTTAAAAAAAAATTCCCCTTTTAAAGGAAAAAAATTAAAAAAAAACCCCCCCCCCTTTTCTAAAAAGGGTTTTTTAAAAATTAAATTTTCCCTTTTTGGGGGAAAATTTTAATAAAAAAAAATTAAAAAAAAAAAATTTTTTTTTTTTTTTTTTAAAAAAATTTTAAAATTTTTTTTTTTTTAAAAAAATTTTAAAATTTTTCCCCAAAAAAAAAATTTACCCAAAAAAACTTTTAAAAAAATTTTTAAGTTAAAAAAAAAAAAAACCCAACCCCCCCCCAAAAATTTTTTTTAAAAAAATTGGAAACCCCCCCCCCCCAAATTTTTTTTTCCCCAAAAAACTTTTAAAACCCCCCCTTTTTTTTTAAAAAAAATTTTAAAAAACCCCCTTCCCAAAACCCCCCGGGGTTTTGGGGCTTTTTTTAAATTTTTTTTAAAATTTTTAAAAAAAAAAAGGTTAAAAAGGGTTTTAAAAAATTTTTTTTTTAAAAAAAAAAATATTTAAAAAAATCCCCAAAAAAAAATAAAAAAAAAAAAAAAAAAAAAATTTTTTTTTTAATTTTCCCCCTTTTTTTTAAAAAAATTTTCCCCAAAAAAAATTTTTTTTTTAAAAAAAAAAATTTTTAAAAAAAAATTTTTTTTAATTTAAAAAAAAATTTTTTTTTGGTTTTTTTTTAAAAAGGAAAAAAATTAAAAAATTTTTTTTTTTTAAAAAATTTTTCCAAAAAAAAAAAAAAAAAACCCCCCCCCCCAAACCCCAAAAAAAAAATTTTTTTTTTTCCCCCCCCAAACCCCCCAAAAAAAAAAAAAAAAAAAAACCCCAAAAATTTTTTTTTAAAAAAAAAACATTTTTGGGGAAAAAAAAACAAAAATTTAAAAAATTTTTAAATTTTTAAAATTTTTTTTTAAAAAATTTAAAAAAAATTTTTAAAAAAATTAAAAAAATTTTTTTTTTTTTGGGGCCCCCCCCCTTTTTTTGGGGGGGGAAAAAAATTTTTGGGGGGGGTTTGGGGAAAAAATTTTTTTTTTTTAGGTTTAAACCCCCCGGGGGGGGGGGGTTTTGGGGGACCCCCCCCTTTTTTTTGGGAAATTTTTTGGGGGAATTTTTTTTTTAAAAAAAAAAAAACCCCCCTTTTTTTAAAAAAAAAACTTTTGGGGGGAAAAAATTTTTTTAAATTTTTTAAAAAAATTTTTTTCCCCTTTTAAAAAAAACCCCCCCCCCTTTTTCCCCCCCCCCAAACCCCCCCCAAAAACCCCCCTTTTTTTAAACAAACCCCCCCCCTTTTCCCCCCAACCAAAACCCCCCCCCCCCAAAAAACCCCCCCCCCCAAACCCCCCCCCCCCCTTTTCCCCCAAAACCCCCCCCCCTTTTTTTTTTCCCCCCCCCCCCTTTTCCCCACCCCCGGGGGCCCCCCCCCCCCTTCCCCAAAATTGGGTTTTTTCCCCCCCCCAAAAAAAATTTTTTCCCCCCAAAAATGGGTTAAAAAAAAACCCCCCCCCCCCAAAAAACCCCCCCCCCAAAAAAATTGGGGCCCCCCCCCCCCAAACCCAAAACCCCCCCCCGGCCCCCACCCGGGGGGGGGGGGGTTGGGGGGGGCCCCCCGGGGGGGGGGGGGGGGGGTTTTTAAAATTTTTTTGGGGGGGGGGCCCTTTGGGGGGAAAAGGGGGGGGGGGGGGGGGGAAAAAACCCCCCCGGGTTTTTTAAACCCCCCCACCTAATTCAACCTAAAACCTCCCCAATAAATGCAAACTGCCAGCACATCACCACCGACAAACCCTACTACTTGATTTTTAGAATATTACACTACTACATACCTAGAGGAAAACCCCATGCGTCCATGACCCCTATGACCACCCTGTGGAGGATGGGACCTCAACGATAACGTGGACTGTATGTTACGCTAATACTTAGCTGATGAATCCAAGATGTCGCAGCCGTCTCCAACACCTTCTCAGGGGATCCATATATTGCCACACTCTCCACAGGGCTGTAAGATAAACATCAAGGGATTATAATTATTGCCCCAAAGGAGCATATGTCCATATTTCAGTCTTAGATGGACTGAAAGGCGTTTTACTCACTGTTTTGGACTAAAAAGTCCACGCATAACCGCCGTCCCTATGTAAAAATTTGAATGTTCTTGAATACAAGAACTGCGCAGTTCCCTGTTTTAACCAGAACATCAAATTCTTACCTTGCTCGTGTAACTTTGAGCGATGGTGTTGGCTCCACCATATACGGCGGAAATGCTGTCTTGTTTGTAGAATTCCGCTGAAGAATCACCGTCTTGTTTCGATGGAGTTCACTTGCGATTGTCTCTACGTTTCTCCTTTTTGCAGTCTGAAGTTGCGCACACTTCTGAATATACTGCAATGTTGATGTTATACACTAAACGCGCTGGAACCGAGTTCTTATCTCATTTCCCGACGTTAGTGGAGATTAAATGATATAACGGACGCGAACGAGTAATGTCTATGTTGATTTACGTCGCCTCGCGCCGCATGACGACTAGAGTCGTATGACCCGTTCTTGCGGTGGCCAAATTCAATCTGACCGCTCGTGCTGCTCTTTTGCAGTCTCGTGCAGCCATGTGGTGCCACGAGGTGCCTCGTGTTGCTGTGGTCAGCACAATTCTTGACACACTGTTGACAGTACATCTGGCTTGAATTAAATTGTTTATGCAGCCAGACGCGCCTCCTCTGGCCCTTTCCTAAGGGTGGAAAGGGTGAGGGCCCTTACCAAGGGTAGTAAGGGCGCATACCCCCCTCCTTTGGAGAATTTTCTCCACACACCCCCCCACCCCAAACCAACATCACTCCAAGTCTGAGTCAACACACACCTGAAAAATTACCTACAACCCCATAAAACCCCTGAAACGTCCAAAACTCGGACACCCACGATACCACCCCGACCCAACCCATCCTAGCTTCAACCCTGTATACCCACGCCTAACCAACCACACATCAATCAACCAAACTATAACCTAGTCAACCCCTTCCCGATATGCCCAACCTCCCCCCTCCCCCTCCCCCTCGACCAGTCCCCCTCGATTGGCTCCTACTTCATCCCCAAAACTCTAAAAGGGACACCACCGTCATCGTTCTATAACCCTCAGAGAAAGCCTCAACCCAAGTTCTCCCATACAAACCCTGATTCCTACATTTCGTCCTGTAAAAATGTGCCGCCAAGGCACGAACCCGCCTCCACCCACTACCTCGCGCATACCTCACGACACATATATGAAATCAACCACCAGGTACATTAACCCTCTACGTACATTTTCCCCAAAACCACCAATATCCCGGCTTAAAGCCCTAACATCAAAGCCCACCCCACCCACACTCCTAAGAACCCGTCCAAACCATTCCCGTCCCGGCTAAATCTTCACAAAATACACCGCATGGTCGACGTATCCAAAACCCACATCTCAAACAAGTACCCTCACTCGCTAAACCCATTAAAAACAATTGCGCTTTAGAAGCCAAGATTCCATGTAGGAATCGAAAAACCGTCTCCTAACCCTCGCCCTCAGCCTCAACTTCGGAAACCTACCCAAGTCGCCTGCCAATTATACTTTGGGTCTCTGCTACCCTTGCACTATACCCCCGCCTCCCCAACCTTGTCCAAAACCCCACCCGATAACCCCTTGGCTCTCTGACGACTAGTAAAACCCTCAACATTGCCTCACATAAACTCAGGTCAAGTCCACTCCACCACCTCCGTACCTCACGCATTACCACTCCCACCCGCTTACCCCCACCCTCCCTCCTCCACATATCTCTGCTTTACATATATCCCTATAAGCCTCCTATGTAAGGGTATCAACCCCAAACCTCCCTTACTAACCGGCGTCATGACGACCTCCTTATTGAGCCAATGTCTACCAAAACCCCATATATACTGCAACACTCTCCACTGTAATAATTCAACATCTCTCCCCACGAGTGGGTATACCCTTGCCACATGCCACAATTTACTATACAGTAAAACATTCACTACCATAACCCTCTGCATTAATGTCACATCTCCCGGTCTCCATCCACTCATTCGCGCTTTTGTCGCCGTTACCACCTTAGAAGAATTTTCATCCCTCGCCCTACTCGCATCATTACAAAAAATTATCCCACAAATTTTCAAGCACTCAACAACATGCCAACCATACCTCTTCCCCAAGTCCCGCCCACCCACGTCCCCACCTCAAACAAATTAGATTTTACCCTGTTAATCCTCATCCCCGTAGCTGCCCCAAAAACACTTATAATCCTTCCTATAGCATCTAACCCCTGCCACCCACCTACAAAAATTGTTGTGTCATCAACATAACCCACTATTCCTGATGCACAACCATGTACCTAACCCTCCTCCCCTAACCCCTTCGATACTAACCTATAAAAAGGATCCTGTAAGCATGCAAACAGAATTTGCGACAAAGGGCACCCCTGCCACAAACCCCGCTTCATGTCCACCACTTCCATTCAATTGAACCTGCACAAAAGCCCCCTCATACAACGTTTGAACCCAACCCACTACCTCATTCCCAAAACCCTGCTTACGAAGAATGTCAAATAACATATTCCTATCCACACTGTCATAAGCCGTTTCCCAATCAAGCCCTAAGACCCCACCCCCCTCACGACCCTCAATGAATGCCCTAATCCTACCATGCCCATTCCCCATACACCTCCCCGGTATCCCATACTGACCACGCTCTATGATAGAATCCAAAACCTTTTTAACCCTATTATCCAAAATCCTTGCAAAGATTTTGTAATCTGCACATAAAAGTGAAATAGCTCTGTAATGCCTAATCGTTTCCACCAATTTTCCCTTAGGCACTAAAATCACAACTCCAGTGCACTGATCCTCACCTATATACCTTACTACCTTCAAACGATTGAAAACTTTTGTCAAACATTCCTTCAACACTCCCCAATGTTGAACATAAAAATCACTAGGTAAGCCATCGACTCCCGGCGCTTTACCCATCTGCATCCCCTATACCGCGAACCACACTTCCTCCTCAGTTATACTACCCTCCATACCTTTCCTCTCCTCCTCACTAATCCCTACCTGTATACCCTCCAAAACTTCCTCTTTCGCCTCCACCTCCTCCAACCTCAGGTCTAGATACCGCCGGAACCAAACATCCACAAACCCACTCATACCCTCTGTCGACTGCAGTACCTGTCCCTCCGTATACCCACCCAACTCCTTGTGCACCTTCAATGACGTCATCGTCATACCCTGCCTCCTCTTTTGAAAACCACGCAAAACAGTCAAAGACGGTTTGTCCCCCCACAGCACATCCTCAATACCTGCCCTCACTCTGATAGCCTGGAATCTCTCATTCTGTATTTCCTTCAACTGGCCCTTCAAAACCTCTATGTCCTCCAACGAGTAACCCGCCCCCCACATAACAATCCTGCAACTGCCCCTCCAAATACCTCTGCAGGCCATAACGCAATCGCGCCTGCTCTCTACCTTCACGTCTATAAAAATCCTGAATACCCACTTTCGCCACTCCATTCCACCAGCCCACCACATCTTCCCAGTCCTTCCCATCATTCCCCATCCCCTCCCACCACTCCTCAAAACTCCTACACAGTTCCCCCTGCAATAAGCCCATGTTAAGCTTCCAATAACTAGCATACGTTCTAACAACTCCCTCCCATCCCAACACTGCCAACACACCCCTGTGATCGGAAAACCCAACATCAACGCAATCCACACCCTCCACTATAACATCCCTCGACACATACACGTGATCGAGTCTTGCAGCATAGCCCCTACGTATGAACGTATGTTCTATATGCCACCCACCGCCCCCTACCACATCTCTGACTCCTGCCGCACCCAAAATATCACGCAAAACCCCTAACTCACACCCCGCCCCTCTCGGTTCCACATCCCTCTTCCTAATCACACAATTCAAATCCCCTGCGATAATAGTCACAACCGGCAACCCACGTAAGAAATATATCACTCCTCTCTCACAAACTCTTCCTTAGTTCTTCTACAACGTATAGCGGCATATAAACTCCCACTATACACACTCTGACATTCCCCCATAAACCCTCAACCCTTACCATCCTCCCCCCCCCTCTTTCCATGCCAACAACCGAAAGGGACTGGTCACACGTATTCCTATAGCCACCCCTCCTTTGAAACTACCCGCACTACCCGCATAAACTGTAAACCCACTTAACGTCAAATCTCTCCCCAACCTATAATTATGCTCTTGCAATATACACACATCCACATTTAAACGTCTTAACGTCACCTCTACCCATTTACGTTTGACCTCCGCTCGGAGGCCATTTACATTCATCGTTAAACACCTGAAAAGAACGCAGGGGGCTTTCCTCTACTTTTCAACTTCCTCGTCACTACCGACTTTCCCTTACTAATGCTCTCTTCCTCTACTGACACTCCCAGTACTTGCCTGTCTGCTTTCCTGTCCCTCCCTCCCTCTCTACCCTTGCCACTCCCCCGTTCCCCTTTTGCCACCTCCACCCAGGCCTTCTTGCACACCTGTTGCCCAGGTGTTAGGACATCGTCCTCAACTAGACCACTAGGCCTTTTCCTGGAGTCCCCTGTAGCCTCCATAGCCTCACAATCCTCTCCCTGTGCACTTCTACACCAACCTCCTGGACCTGAAGGCAAGGCCCACTCTCTGAGACGCCCATCACACTCGTCTCACCCGCGTCCCTCCTCACATCTGAACCTGAGTCCACCACACCATGCTGTGTGCCCTCACACACAGGACTGTCCAACAACAGCGGAAAATCCTCCAAAAGTGGCTCAGACAAAACCAAGTTCAAACCTTCCGGCAGAGCCACTACCTCTGTCTCCGCTGTCTCGCCATCCTGGGTCACCTGTGACAACGTTAGTACGCGCTTATCCTCCTTATCAACAATGTCACTCCATTGTCCACTTGGCACCACGCTCATATTCTCCCGTGGCGACTCATCCATAGCATCCACAACCACCAAGTCATCCTTCCTCATACCATCAGCAGCGCCATGTCTCTGATGGCCCATCCGACGATCACATGCCGCCGCCACATGTCCAGGTAATCCACACAGGCAAAACGTTCGAACTTGGTCTGTGTAAGTCACATAGACTTGCTACCGGAACTCATCCATCATGATGTAAGAAGGTATCTGACGTTTGAGCGTCATTTTCAAAGAAAATGAACCTTCTGGCAGCCCGGCATAAGTCCCCTGTGCCCACCGGCCCACCGTGGCTGCATGGACGTCACCAAATTGACTGAAGACGTTTCGCACATCAACATCCAACGCTTCGAACGGCACATTTCGAACCGTATATAAGTGTAGTACCAGGACACATCTCGAAGCCGTACCTCTAATCCCGTGTTGACGACAATCCTCTTCTCCTGATACGTTTCAACCACTCGCTCATATGCGCTGGCCACTGCAAACTTGACAAAAATCCTCGACGAACCGTTGAGAGATATTCCAAATAATTCTTCATTGGATATCCCTAAAGAATCCCTCAAAACAGCTGGGAGGAGAACATCTGCGTTGCTTGGGTAAATCGCGCCCTGCAACACTTCAATACAAACAGTATTGACACGTCGTCTGTAGCGCTCCACCATGTTGATGAAAACTACCAGTTCTCAACTCCACCGCTAGGGACCAAAAAACAAGCACACCCGCACTCCGCAAAGGCTGGGCAGCGAATGAATGACATGAATACATATAACCAAAATCATGATTTTTCCTTTGTATATAAATATAATAAACGGGAAAGAACAGACTATAACCAAACTATTATAGGTGAAACATCAGGTGTATACATCTAAATGCATATATAAGCCCTCACATACACTTACGTATGCCAGACCTTACCAGGTACCCCTGTGCCAGACAAACCCCCATTGCTTGCCCCTGACACCTTCCTACCATTCCCTCCCCCTCAAGGTCACCGATACATTCTCCAAACGCCCCATAACCCCCCCCCCGCCCTCTCCCTCCCCCCTCTCATACTCATGCATACCTCCTAATCAACACATACTCTAAACCAAACATCCCCCCAGGAGACCAACCCCTTTCGTACCATTCCCATCCCTCCCCCAATAAAGTCCCCATTGTCAACTGCCTATACCCCACCGAAAACCCCCACTCCCATGCCTGACTGTAAAGTCCTTGATTCCTGCATTTTGTTCTAAAGAACCTTGCTGCAAGAGCCCGGATTCTCCCCTCGCCCCGAACCTCCCTCATACCCCAAGTTACAAAAATATAATCCAAAACCAGATACATAACCGCACGCCTAACACCCTCAGGACTACCCCCAACATCTAAACTTAAAACTCGCAACACAGACAACCCTCCTCCCCCCACCTCCCTGATTATCCCACCGAACCACTCTCGAACCCTAGCCAAATCCTCGCAAAAATATATAACATGAAAAGCCGTTTCCAAAATCCCACAGCGGTGGCATATCCTGTCCTTTATTAGACCCATTACAAAAAGTTGAGCTCTGGATGCCAATATATTATGCAGAAACCTAAACCCCGTTTCCCGCACCCTGGCCGGCAATTTTAACCTTTTTAACCACAACCACGTAGCCCCCCAATCATACTTTGGATAACGTGCCGCCCCCTGTATCTCTAACTCACCAGTTCCAACACCATATCAAGCACCTTAACCCGCATTTTCCGCGGTTCCGAGACTACTATGAGATGTTGCAAGAGTGCCTCACAAACCTGAAGATCCTTACCATGCCACCACCGCCTGCTCTCCCTCATAACCCTGTCCACTCTCACCCCTCCCCTCCCTCCCCTCGCCAAAAATTCCTGCCTCACGTAAATCCCCATCAATCGCCTCCTCAGAGGTATCAATCCCATACCTCCTCTTTCCACCCTAGTCATAACCACTCCCTCCCGCAACCAATGTCTTCCAAAACCCCAAATAAAATGCAAAACCCTCTTTTGCAGCCGCCGAATATCCTATTCCATGAGAGGATAAACCGCAGCTACGAACCACAACTTACTGTAAACCAATGCATTTACCACAATGACCCTTTGCAAAAGAGTTATCTCCCCCGGCCTCCATCCTGCCATCCTACCCACAGCTGCCTCTATCACCGCAGAAGAATTAAACTCCCGTGCAACTTGCGGCTCATTACAAAAAACAACACCACAAATTTTTATCCTATCCACTGTATTCCATCCAAACCTCTGACCCAATGCAAAGTTCCCACCTTTAACAATTTCGATTTTGCCCTATTTGCACTCATCCCAGTAGCCAACCCAAAAATCTCTATCATCTTATTAACAGTGCCCAGCCCCTCTAAGCTTCCCACAAAGATAGTGGTGTCATCAACATACCCGACGATACCTGGGGCACATTCCGGGTCCCCTCCCCCCTCTCTCACACCTTCCTGCACCAATCTATAGAAGGGATCCTGCAGACATGCGAACAGGAGCTGTGACAAGGGACACACCTGTCGCAGCCCCCGTCCCATGCCCACCACGTTCCCCACCCTCCCATTCACCTGTGCCCTGCCATAAAGCGTCCACACCTACCCCACTACCTCCTCCCCAAACCCCTGTTTCAATAATATGCCCTGCAACATCTCTCTATTCACGCTGTCATAGGCAGTTTCCCAATCCAACCCCACGACGCCCCCCCCTCCCTACCTTCAACAAACCCTTTTATTCTACGGTGCCCCTCCCTCATACTACGTCCAGGAACTACTTCGTACTGCCCTCCCTCTAAAATATTATTTAATACTTTCTTCATACGATTCACCAAAATACACGCAAAAATCTTATAGTCAGCACAGAGTAAAGTTATCGCTCTATATCCCTTTAATGTCCGGCAACCCCGGCCCTTGGGTATTAAAACCACTATCCCTGTTCGCTGCTCTTCACTCAAACTTCCCATTGACTTCATACAATTGAAAACCCTCACCAATACCTCTCGCAAAACCTCCCAATGAGTCACATAGAAGTCGCCCGAAATCCCGTCCAAACCCGGTGTCTTCCCAAGTTTCTGTCTCTGCACCGCCTGCCATACCTCTTCCTCAGTAATACGTCCCTCCAAACCTTTCCTGTCCTCCTGACTAATCCTCTCTAAGATGCTACCTAAAACGAAACCACACGCCTCCTGATTATATAACCCCTTCTGCAACTTTCTCTGAAACCATCTATCTGTATAGCAACTCATGCCCTCAGTGTTACGTATCACCTGACCACTCCTATACCCATCTAAGTCCTCATCCACTGTTAAGGACATAATCGTCATGCCCTTCCGTCGTTCCCGAAATTTACGCAATACCATAGCTGAGGGTTTATCCCCCATAAAACATCCTCCAATCCCCCTCTAACCCTAATGGCATGAATATTTTCATTTTGAATCTCCCTTAATTGGCCCCGCAGTTCATCGATCTCATCCTACGGGTACCTCCCCCACCCCTTATAACACTCCCGCAACTGCTCCTCCAAATACCTCTGCTTCCCATACCTCAACTTCCCATCCTCAGACCCCATCCGCATGTAAAATCCCCTTATTGCCACCTTTGCTCGTGTATCCCACCATTTCACAACATCCTCGATACCATTACCCCCACCCCACAATCTTCCCCACCATTCCTCAAAAACCTCACGATGTCCCTCACCCTGCAGCAAACGCACATTCAATTTCCAATAACTAGGATAAATCATAACTGCACCCTCCAATCCTAACTCAACCAAAACACCTCTATGATCTGAAAAACCCATCTCCACACAGGTTACACTGCCCACCTGTATATCCTGCGTTACAAAAACCCGATCAAGCCGTGCCACATATCCTCTCCGTACAAAGGTGTGTTCCACGTTCCACCCCCACCCCGTACCACATCCACCACCCCCACTGCCCCCAAAACCTCCCTTAAGGCACCCAACATACATCCCGCCCCTCTAGGCTCGACATCCTTCCCTCTAATTATACAATTCCAATCACCTGCTACAATAGTAACCATAGGAAGGCCCCTTAAGGCGTAAACTAAATCATTACGAACAAAATCCTCCATAACCCTACGATCATTGCACGCCGGCATATACACCCCAACAAAACACACCTGAATATCCCCCCACTCACCTTCCACCCTAACAATTCTACCCCCTCCCCCCTCCTCCCATGTCCTCAGATGAAAAGGGCTGGTCTCCCGCACCCCCACCGTCACCCCTCCCTTTAAATGCCCAGAACCTCCTGTATATAACCTATAACCTTTCAACATTAATTCCCTTCCACACCTATAATTATGCTCCTGTAGGAAGCATATGTCTACATTCATATGTCTCAGTGTTGCCTCCACCCATTTCCTCTTAACCTCCGCTCGGAGGCCATTGACATTCATATTCAAACACTTGAATTCTGCAATGGGGGTTTTCCTCTCAGTCTCACAGATCCTGGCTCCACAGTTTTGAAAGTACCACCAAACCCTCGGCTCTCCTTTCCATTTCTACCTCCACCTTTCCCCTTGGCTCCCCCTTTCCCTCCCTTAGCTATGTCCACCCAGGTCTTTTTACTGGACCTCTGTCCTGGTGTAATCACATCGTCGTCAGCCTCACCACTTGGCCTCTTACGTGACTCACTCTCAAACTCCATGACCCCCTCCCCCGGAGACCTATGCACCTCCACTTCTGCAACAACCACTGACCTGCAGTTGACCACTTCAGCACCATCAACACCCACACCCCCCTGACTCTCCACATCTCCATCCGATTCCACTACCGTACTCTGCAACTCTCCCAGCAATGGACTATCCAGAATTCTCCTCAGGTCCTCAAGACTGGGGTCCAGGAACTCAGTCCCATCCTCCAGTGGACTTCTTTCAGGGGTGACCCCTGCCGCCTCCATAGTCTCACTCATAGACTCCTGAGGCAACGTCAACACGGCCTCCTCACTCGCTTCAACAGCATCACTCCATTTATCAATTCCCACAGCATTCGCCATTATATCTTCTACCACAGGTGTCGCTAACAGCACCTGTTCCTCTCGGGCACCTGGCTCTATCCGCACGTCGTCCTCACCTCGAGTCCCATTGTATGGGCCCCGTCGCCGATCACACATTGCTGCCATATGCCCAGTGCCACCGCATAGTCGACACGTCCTCTGCTGTCCTGCATACGTCACGTACACCTGGGTACGGAATGCCTCCATCACAACAAAAGAAGGTATTTGCCGCCTCAGGGTCATTTTAAGGGAGAATGACCCCTCTGGCATTCCTGCATATGGCTCATGGGCCCATCTCCCTACGGTGGCAGCATGGATGACCCCATACTGGCAAAATACCTGTCTGATGTCTACCTCGTCGGCTTCAAAAGGAATATTCTTGATCCATATCCACAAGTAGTGCGCCGACGCATCCCGAAGACGTACCTCCAAGTTTGTGTTGATTACGATGTTCTTCTCCTGATATCTGTCGACGATTCCATTGTAGACACTACCGGATGCAAACTTGACAAAAACCCTGGCAGATCCATTCAGGGATATCCCGTAAATGTCCTCTGTAGATATCCTGTAAGTGTCTCTCAAAATTAAAGGCAAGAGAACGTCACCATTGCTGGGATACACAACTCCCTGCAGCAAATCAATGCATACAGTATGTACTCGTCACCGGTATCCATCCGCCATCTTGTAGAAAATCAAAGTTCTCTGACTCCTCCACCAGGGAGCTCTGTACGCACATCCGTTCACCACCAAGGCTGGGGAACGACCAAGAGGGAGAGTAGTGTGGTGGAGAAGGATTCTAGTGTGGTGGACAGGGAGGTTAATATAGTGCAGAGGCTAGTGTACTGAAGAGAGAGGCTAGTGTGATGGAGAGGGAGGCTAGTGTGATGGTGAGGGAGGCTAGTATAGTGGAGAGGGAGGCTAGTGTGGTGGAGAGGGAGGCTAGTGTGGAGAAGAGGAAGGTTAGTTCATGGAGAGGGAGCTATTGTACTGGGGAGGAAGGTTAGTGTGATGAAGAGGGAGGCTAGTGCACTGGAGAGGGAGGACAGTATACTGACTGTTGCAGGTAGTCCAGAGGCAATGCTAGTAGCTATGCTGTGACATGTGACCTCATAACACCACACAACAGGTCAGAATAAATATTCGAAATGAATGTATACACTTCCATTATACGTATGTTGATATATTGTGTAAAAATCACAATATTTACAAACGTTGATTGTTTAATGTTTAAGGCTTTATAGAAGTGAATGGAGACAAATGTTTTTTAGGACTTGACCTGCTGTTGGAGTGTCAGCAAGGTAACATTTATGAAGGGTTTCAGGGAAACCGGCAGGCCGGACTTGATTCCTGGAGATGGGAAGTACAGTGTCTGCACTCTGAAGGGTTAATGTGCAGTTTTGTAGCTGTAGTGTAATGCTCTGCAAGACAGTACGAGTGTAGATGAAGCTAGTCGCCTCTGGCCCTTGTGAAACGGCCTATGTGAATATAAATATATATATATATATATATATTATATTATATATATATATTATATATATAATATATATATATATATATATATATATATATATATATATATATAAACACATCGGCCGATTCCCACCAAGGCAGGGTGGCCCGAAAAAGAAAAACTTTCGTCATCATTCACTCCATCACTGTCTTGCCAGAGGGGTGCTTTACACTACAGTTATAAAACTGCAACATTAACACCCCTCCTTCAGAGTGCAGACACTGTACTTCCCATCTCCAGGACTCAAGTCCGGCTTGTCGGTTTCCCTGAATCCCTTCATAAATGTTACTTTGCAATATGTAAGTTATAAGGTTGCAGCCTGATACTCCACCTCATGAGTCTGGTGTTGTGGTTCTTCAAAGAATTCAAGTAAACCAGAGGGTTGTGGTCATTGTAGACTGTGACCACCTGAGACGACTGACCCACGTAGACCTCAAAATCCTCTAATGCTATTATCAGAGCGAGGGCTTCTTTTTCAATTGTGGAGTAAGCCCTCTGGTGGGGTTGGTATTTGGTTGAGTGATAAGCCACCGGCTGCAACCCATCGGCCCCAGATTCCAGAAGTACTGCCCCCACCCCTGATTCACAAGCATCAACCTGTAATGTAAAAAGGTTTTGAGGAATCAGGAGACAGAAGAACGGGTGCAGTACAAAGGATGCGCTTTACTTTTGTGAAAGCGTCTTGACATTCAGGGGACCATTGAAAGGGGAATTTCTGACTGGTAAGTGAGGTTAGAGGGGCTACGACATCTGCAAAATTCTTACAGAATCTTCTATAAAACCCTACCATACCTAGGAAACGGAGGGATTTCCTATCATGAGGTACTGGATAATTTTTTAATGGCAAGAATTTTAGCAAATTTAGGGGCCACTTTGCCACTTCCTACTTCATGGCCCAAAAAAATTACAGTAGACTGGCCCAAGGATGACATAGATAAGTTAACAGTTAAGTGGAAACTTTGAAAAGTCTCAAATAGAGCCTTAAGCCTAAACAGGTGTTGGTCCGACACCACCACAATAGCCTGATGGATCAGTTTCTGGAATGATGCAGGCGAGTTTTTCAATCTGAAGGGGGTTACTGTATATTGAAAATGACCTGGAATTACAAAGGCCTTATCTGTTAAAGGTACCTTATAGTAACCTTTAAGTAGGTCGAGTTTAGACACAAAAGTAGCCTTACCCACGAAGTTGATTACGTCATCCAGACATGGCAGAGGGTAAACATCTGAAATACTGACCTCATTCACCTTACGGTAGTCTGTACATTCGAAACCCTCCATCAGCTTTGTTAACAAGGATGCACGGTGAAGCCCACGGACTAGATGACTCCTCCACTAACCCATGCTCTAACAGAAATTCTACCTCCTGCTGAAGTAGCCTCTGTTTTTCAGGATTAGCTCTGTAGGGGGAGAGTTTAATAGGTTTAGAGTTTCCAACATCTACATCATGATATCCTAGTGTACATTTTTTTCGGAACATCCGGAAAGATATCAGGGTAAGATTGTAGAAGTGCAGTTAAACTTGTTACTTGATCTTTAGACAGCCCCACAATTAAAGGGCTAGAGTCCTTGAGGAGGACAAAATTGGGAAGCATTGCCTGAATTTCAGGAATAGGGTGCAAAGAGTCAGGGTCGTCTACAGAGGTAGAAAACAGTCATTTCTGGGACTTTATCTGAAGTAATAAATGCTGCTTTAATTTGATTAATGTGGTATGTTTTTCTTTTAGAGGTCTTATCAAAGGGAGATACCACATAATTTACATCAATTAATTTACTTACAATTTGCATGGGTTCCGTAAATTTAGCTTTTAAGGTGTGGCCAGGTATAGGTTCCTGCACTAGCACCTTGTCTCCTGGATGAAAGGAGCGAAACTTTTAACTTCTGTCATACCTCTGTTTTCATTGTATTTTGATCTGCTTTTAAGTTAGCCTTAGCCAACTGACGTGCCACCTGTTGAAGAGGGTTGTGGAGGCGTCTTCTCTCATCCATCCTTCCTTGAGCACCCGAAGAGGACCTCGTACATTGTGCCCAAAGATCAGCTCAAACGAACTGCACCCTGTAGACTCTTGCACAGTTTCTCTCATTGCAAA
Organism: Cherax destructor; assembly: GCA_009830355.1. NCBI lineage: Eukaryota > Metazoa > Arthropoda > Malacostraca > Decapoda > Parastacidae > Cherax > Cherax destructor. The sequence goes on from WNWK01024933.1 coordinate 22,774, forward strand.
CAGCAACAGAGGAAGTGATTCATCCCAGTCTGTAGGAAAATGCATGCAAAAAGTTCTCATCATAGTTTTTAATGTCTGATGGAATCTTTCCAAGGCGCCTTGGGATTGAGGTCGATAGGCAGTGGATAACTTGTGAATTATTCCTAGCCTAGTTAATGCTTCCCTAAATGCTTTGGCAGTAAAATTAGTGCCTTGGTCGCTCTGAATAGACTTAGGGACGCTAAAGTAGGAAATAAACCTAGTTAAGGCCTTAAGAATGGCTTTAGTATTGATACTGAGCATGGGAATTGCCTCTGAATATCTAGTGAATTTATCCATAATAGTGAATAAGTACTTATTCCCAGACTCTGACTTAGGTAATGGATCTACACAATCTATGATTAACTCTGCAAAAGGTTCTCCATCAGCGGGTATGGGATGGAGAGGTGCAGGTTTAATGGGGTGTCCAGGTTTCTCTACTTGCTGACATTCTCGACAACAGCGGATATGATTCTTCACATCTTGCCTTAACTTTGGCCAGAATAATTATTTTAGTATTCTATACATGGTTTTAGTAATTCCTAAGTGGCCTCCTAACGAAGAGATATGAGCAATATTTAGTATTTGTGATCTAAACTTTTTAGGAACTACTAATCTATCTGTCTGTTGCCTTCCCTCTACCTGCTTACCAGTCTCAGTGCAGATTAAGAAGTTGTTTTTAATTTTATATTTGACTGGGTAATCTGAAGGGGATTCACCCATGGCTGCCTGAAAAGCGAAATTCAATGAAGGGTTTTTTCGCTGTTCCTCCTGAAAGGACAGTCCCTCAGGCATGGAAACAGAGACATCTGACAATCCCGCAACCCTGGAATAGGAAGGCTTGATCTGGGTCTGTTCACTAAATTTACGAGGCCCTGGCCAGTTTTCCTCGTAAAACAAATTAGCTATTCTAAGATCAGAGTCGTCCAAGGATAGGTTAGCATTCTCATCAGGTATCCATAGGGATTTTGCCCGAGTTATTACCAACATTGGAGAAGAATTAGTCATTATAGGTTCTGTACACTTAGTAGAATTAATGTTATTACCCAGTAATAACACAGCATCTTTCATTGGAAATCTGTCAGAAACACCTACAGTCAAATACCCAGAGTAATATTTGCTCTGCACATATATTTTATGTAAAGGGACAGAAAATACTGCTCCTCCAAATGCTTCTAAAAGAACTGACGATTGTAATGACGTTTGTTCAGAAAGGGGAAGTACTCCCTCCGGTATTAAAGAACAAAATGACCCAGGCTCCTGTGGCCTGGTGGTTAAAGCTCTTGCTTCACACACAGAGGGCCTGGGTTCTAATCCTGGCGGGGTGGAAACATTTCAACACGTTTCTGTACACCTGTTGTCCTGTTCACCTAGCAGCAAATAGGTACCTGGGTGTTAGTCGACTGGTGTGGGTCGCATCCTGGGGGATAAGATTGAGGATCCCAATGGAAATAAGACAGACAGTCCACGATGATGCACTGACTTTCTTGGGTTATCCTGAGTGGCTAACCCTCCAGGGTTAAAAATCCGAACGAAATCTTATCTTATCTTCAGTTTTCTTTGACTTCTCCTGAAGGGAAATTTGACAATGATTATAGTATGGGGCGATCCCAAACTCTACTTCTTTCTGAGTCATTTCATTAGGGAATTTAGTAATTCTCCCTACTGGTTGGGGTTTTGTCGGGCAGTTAGGTTTGATGTGGCCGGGTTTATGACAATAGTAACATACTACCTCAGATTTTACTTTGGTTCCTTGCACCAATGCACTTCAGGCTACCTTAAAGCTCGAACCTGGATTTCAAATGCCTCGAGAAACTGTTCAGGCTCGGCTTCAACAAAACAAGGAACTAGCTGTACTGCCTTTTGCAAGTTAAAGTCATCTACACTCTGTTAAGGGGTAAGTGAGGCAGTTCCGAGCTGCTGAGAGACCAAAAAATTTAAAAAAATGAAAAATTAGTTAATCTTACAGAACAATAGAGCAAAGATCTGGCAACATTTTGGTTTGCGTCTCGTCTTTATACGATAATTTTATAAAGCGTTATCGTAATTATAACAAACAAGGTAACTACGTCATCAGCATGACGCGGCTCGCGTCATAACAGTAACAGTGTACCATCATAAGTAGCATACAAGTAATTTTCCGTATTTTGTTAGTGTATTTTTGAGTCAGATCTTCTAAATATTAACTGGCAACCATCATCGTAGCTGTGAGAAGGAACTGCTCACACTATAGGTAGTCAGTGCCGACTAGAAGTCCGAAGAGAGAAAGGGTGTGTCACTTCGTCTGACAGTTGTCTACCTTTGGAATGTCACTTTTCGCCTTGCATTGTACACAATGCCTATAAAGAGGACACAGTTTACCAAGAAAATGAGCATAAAGAAGAGGAGGTGCTTAGAAGCAATGATGAGGGCTAAACAAACAAAGAGAGAGGCAGCTGCTGCAGGTGACGCCACGCTGATACCACCTTCTTCTTCTTGTAGGTTCGCCGGTACTGCCGGCCCGGGTCTTCTCCAATAGGTGACCCGGCCTTGGCTCCCAGTGATGGGAGTGTCTTGAGGGATGTCTATGTCTTGCTGGATGTCGATGGATCCCAGGGAAGGGAGAGTCTTGGAGGCATGTCAGCGGTGATCAGCTGACGATGCAAGGACGTTGGATAAGGCTGCAACAGCACGCAGGTCAGGAAGGGCCAAGGAAGCAGTGAAATCAGGGTCGATTGGAGCCACACCCCAGCTTTAGCTGAATAGCAAAGTGCTGGGGAAACTTAGCTTCTCAGTGAGTGGTCGATGGGAAGATTCTACTCAGCATATTGTTCAAGAGAACCATTCTGTAGTGCTCTGAACTTTTTCCTGGAGATTTGTTCTATTAGAAATGTGTTTGTGGTATCGGTGAGGTGATAGGTGAGGAGTTGGAGTGCTTGTTCTAGTGTGCAGCTGTGATTGGGGTCGCAGGTAAACTTGACAGTTCCATGCTTGAGGCGATGGTGGACTTCTTGTGCATGCATAGCAGTTCTATATTGATCAGTGGTATAGAAGAAGATACCGTTTGTATCAATGTATGAGGAGTCGACATCATCGTCTGCGTAACTATCAGTAGTAGGAGTAGCAGTAGCAGGAGCAGAGATGTTGGTAGCGTGGGTTTTCAGGAATCCCTGAATACTTTCAACTAGAATTTTAGCTCTCTTGGCTGGGGGAATTTGCTGGAGCAGAGGTAGTGGGTCGGCCGAGGTCTCTGATTGGTGCATTACAGGTGCTGGTGTGCTCTCGGTGGTGGGAGGAGTCGGCGCCTCTCTATTCTCTGGTTGGTCCGTCTCCATGGTGGAGGGCGGAGCTTGAGGTGCTGGTGGTGGTGTCGGTGTAGGTGCGAGGTGGACGGTACATGTGGTGGCTTGAATGATTTCAGCTGAAGGTGGCGATGCAGGGAATGTAAAGTTTGGCAGGTTGTTGAGTTGTAGTAGTTCATTGATAGTTGTATTAAATTAACCAGGTGTAGCTACATTCTGTACCTGGGCGTACATGATGCAGTAAAGAATTTTGGTAGATTCTCCAGCATGTAGTGGTGGTGTAGTGTTGGTGGTGGCAGCCGCTTGCGTGGCCTTGAGAATTTTTGTTGTATCAGATTGGAGTTTGGTGATAGCAGCATAAGTAGTGGTCTGGGGAGTGGTTTTCTTAAGTTGTTCTACTTGTTTCTTGTGGATTTCTCGGCGGATTGGACATCTGGCAGCAAGTGTGTGGTGATCGTTTTTGCAGTTTAAACATTTCGGTGGAGTAGTGGTGGTGCAGTGGTGGAGTAGTGGTGGTGCAGTGGTGGAGTAGTGGTGGTGCAGGACCTGTAGTCATGTCCTTCCTTACTGCAGGTGGAGCAGAACTTTTTATCCTTGGTTGGGCAGTCTTTAGTTATGTGATGGTATGAATAGCAGTTAAAGCATTGTGGGATTTGTCTAAATTTCTCTGCTTCGATGAAGGCTGCGTTAATGTGGAAATAGTAGATAACCAGTCCATCGGTGAGAGCTTTGTCTGCCATTGTGACGTCACTGAAGGTGACCTTCAGCATGGATGAAGCATTGGGAATTTTGTTGATAAAGTCCACCTTTGCCCAAGGGTTCTGCGCTTCTATGCATGTCTTAATTTCATTGGTATCTTGAGTGGTGATGAGAGTGTCCAGGCGTCTGAGGAACACAGTCCTCTTGGCCTTCAAGGCCGGGGAAGTCTAGACTTTGAATCCCCGGTCTTGTAGCGTGGTAGTGGCAGCAGTGGTGAGAAGCTTCTCTGCCTCAGTGTCGTCAATACAGACGACAATGAAGGCAGCTTTCAGTGATAATATCGCCGTGAATTAGACTTGCAGACTGCTGCTAACAGCAGATGCAAGTGCTAGTTTCGTGGTATCATCTATGATTCCACTAGATGGCTTGATCTTGACTCTGTTAGAGTACTGCATCCTGGTGATGCAGAGCGCAGTATAGACTCCCCTCCCCGACGGGGATCGCAGGGATACTGTGAAATGATACCACCATCACCACATTCCTCTCAAGACGAATCGTTCACTGCTTCTGAATTATTGGATATTTCAAGTTCAAAACAACGGAAGACAAAATGTAAGAGCACCGCAAATGTGGCCAGCACCTCCATGGCCACCATGACAACCTCCACGACCACCACTACTACCTCCATGGCCACCACCACTACTACTACCTCCACGACTACTATCTCCACGGCCACTCCATATGTGGCCACCCCACGTTCACGTGGCCGACCCCTAGGATTGGGAAAGCGGAAACGAGAAGACGTACCTGTGGCAACACGACGTCCATTTGGCCGACCTAAAGGATCGAAGAACAAAAGTGGTCCCATTTCATCTCGTTGGACATATTCTGATGTGGCCATCACCTCCAACGCCACCCCAGATGTGGCCACCAGCACCTCCTCTGCCACTTCATCTCGTATGACATCTGTGGCCAGCACCTCCAACGCCACCCCAGATGTGGCCACCAGCACCTCCAACGCCACCCCAGATGTGGCCACTAGCACCTCCAACGCCACCCCAGATGTGGCCACCAGCACCTCCAACGCCACCCCAGATGTGGCCACCAGCACCTCCAACGCCATCCCAGATGTGGCCACCAGCACCTCCAACGCCACCCCAGATGTGGCCACCAGCACTTCCAACGCCACCCCAGATGTGGCCACCAGCACCTCCAACGCCACCCCAGATGTGGCCACCAGCACCTCCTCGGCCACCCCAGATGTGGCCACCAGCACCTCCTCTCTATCAAACTCTTCCTTAGCATATGTTCGCTGCTCCTGGTCTGCTCAAGATTGATTTTTGCTAACTCAAGTGCCAATGAAGCGGACTCGCCTTTAGGCAACCCCGAGGCATCTGTTGCTTCACGAGACTGCTGGTTTGAGTGTTCATTGGTTGTCTTTCCCATTATTCTGCAGGAACCTTAGCAGAGATCTGTGAATAACAGCTCCTGTAGCGGGAGAAACGTCAATCTGGTGCGCCATCGTTTCAGCTTTCAACTTGGTACGAATAATGTCACGAAGCTGCGCAGCAGTATGAGTGTTTTGATAGTCAATACCAATAGAACGAGCAATTCATCAAAAACACTGTAGAGAAAGTTTGGGCACGTTTAGTAGAGTGAACTCAGACACCAATCGTCTGACTCGTATAGGTGGCATTAACCACCTATACGCTGTTTGCAATACACGCTCAAGTAGGCTATGCACAATACGACTGCAGAATACACACAATAGCAAGGCTGACACGCAATAGCAAAGCGGTTGCAACGTTGACACGCAATAATCGGAAGTAATAGCAAAGCTGACGCAATGCCAGATAGCTAAGCTATCTAAACGATACAAAGACTAGCTCCTGTTCCAGCTCCAACCCTAGCTTCAGCTCCTGCTCTAAGTCCAGCTCCAGCTCTCGGACAGGCTACCCATATTATAGCTTCAGGTAATCAAGGCCTGTTAACCTGGCCGTAAAGGGAGCTTGGAGCGAAAATAAGCACAGCAGTCTCAAGTGCCAATGAAGCGACTGTTTGGCCCCCAGGCATCTGTTTCCCGAGACTGCTGGTTTGAGGTTCTTGGTTGTCTTTCCATTATTCTGCAGGAACCTTGCGAATCTTGGAATTCAGCTCCTGTAGCGGGAGAAACGTAATCTGGGCCCATGTTTCAGCTTTCAAATTTGGGAGAATAATGCCGAAGCTGGCAGAAGAGTGTTTTGATAGTCAATACCAATAGAACGAGCAATTTCCCAAAAAATTTGGGCATTTTGTAGGTGAATCAGACAAATCGTCTGAC
>WNWK01024934.1:0-20000 GCA_009830355.1 Cherax destructor
AGGAGGAAAGGAAAAGGGAGGATGGGGAAGATGGGAAAAGGGAGGGGGATTGGGGTATGGGTTCGGTCTGAGGAAGAAGACCAAGAGGTCCAATTCCTCAGACCGATAGCCTCTTTACCGCGACAAGGAGCCCCCCTTAAAGAGGAGGTTATTGATGAATGATGGTTCTATCCAGATTCAGAGTGATTTTGTGATGTGCTTTACGGTTTCCTGTTAGTGATTTTATTCCCCCAAAAAAAAAAAAAAAAAAAACGTATTTCAACATTTTGTATAATGCAATCTATTGACAGAAAGCTCATACCACTCTGAATCTTCATAACCTAACTCTTCGTCTTTCATCTGATCTCAACTAGAACATTGTATGTCTTACTAATTGTGTAGGAGAGGGATTGCCATAAGCCCTATTAAATAAAACATTTTGTTTTCTCTATAACTCTAAGGCAAAACGTCAGTAAAAACTCAGTGTCTATGTTTCAAATGCTGCTTAATTCAAAGACAATATTCCCATTGAAATATTTGCATATTAAAAAAAAAAAGGTCGATTTGGGGGAGGACCCCCAGAGGCTACAAACGGGAAGGGGAAAAGGGGAGGGTTGGGAGGGGGAGGAAAGGAAAAAAAAAAGGGGATGGGGAGGATGGGATAGAGAAGGGAGGATTGAGGGGTAATTAGGTTCTGTCTGAGGAAGACCATTATTATAATAAAAAAGAAGCGCTAAACCACAGGGGCTTAGGAAGACCAAAAGGTTCAATTCCTCAGACCAATAGCCTCTTCACCACTACAAGAGCCCCCTTGAAGAAGGTATGACTAAAGAAAGTGTCAAAAGTGAGGAGAATCCTGAATACAAGGTTCTGTGGAGTATAACTTAACTGTAGGGCAAATATTGCTTGAAGTTCTCAAAAAGGCCTCAGTTCATTCAAGCTACCTTGGTAGAGTACCAAATAACATAATAGGAAGGGCCCCCTTCTTTGGATTCTTAATCCATGCATTCAGCATCTTTTCTGTCTTATTTAGCTATATTGAACACATTTTTAACACATCAGTATCTGTACAAGTCACTGCACAAGCTTTTATTCTCATTGTTTCTCGTGGTACAAAGGGATGATTTTCCCAGACCAAATGAGCAGGCAGTTTCTACCCCCATGTAAAAGCATATCTGAAACCTCTATTTTCTCAGACAGAATAAGAGCTTCATGTTAAAAGTCTTCTTAGCACCTGCAGCATCACCAGTATTCCACATGAAGGCTATAGTTAATAATATTCAAAGATGAGATGGAGTAATAAAAAGATGCTACAGCCAATGATAAACAAATTACTCACACAAGGTAAATGATGGCACATGTGACAGTGGGGGTAGAGTAAGGTGGTGCAGTACTTTAACTCCAAAGAAAACTTCACTTATAGGTTTAGCTAGGAAGAGAAAGATAATTCCATGGCACATACTACCACAACTTTGCACCTATACTGTTATGTTTTTTCTACCTTCAATTATCAGCCATGCTAAACAATCTCGGGCAGTCTAATAAAATACACAAGAATTAGTATAATAAAACAGAAGCGCTAAACCTACAACGGTCATACAGCGCAGTGGGGCAGGGGATAGTGCAAGATTATAAAGTAGCAAGGGTGGAGTGGACAACAGAGCGAGTTAGAAAGGGCTGTAAGGAGTGCTAGAGGAAGGATCATCAAAGTTTGTGTAGTAAATGAGCTGCTGTTAAAAAGTCAACGAGGGAGTGAGTCAAAGGTCGGTCCGTCAGCAAGGAGGGAAGATAAAGTAAGAGCGTTAGAGCAGTGATGACGTCAGAGAAAAATTCTGCGTGCTCGTTAATAGACTGGACAGTCCAACAGAATATGGCGAACCAAAACAAGTCTCACAGTGTGGAACAGGGTGCCTCTCCATGAGATACCCGTGAGTAAGAAGAGTGTCCGATATGAAGATGGGAGAGTAGTCTCCCAACCTCAGCATCAATGACAAGATGGCCAGAAACTTAAATTTGGTTTGATAGAATGTAATTTGTTATGTACATTATCAGACCAATGTTGCTGCCAACAGTTGTGAAGGTGGTCAGAAATTACAGCAAAATAGTCTGTGAATGAAACACTTAAATAGTCTGTGAATGAAACACCTATATGAAACTGGGAGGTCATGTACTGCTGACCTCGCAGCAGTGTCTGCCAGTTCATTGCCCCGTTTGTCAACATGACTGGAGAACCCAACAGAAAACAATATCTTTGTTTTTGCTAGAGATACAGCATAACCAAAGTTGTATATGAAGGACCAGGGGATGAGGTGAATCATTTTTATAGCTTGCAAAGCACTAATGGAGTTGGAGACTACCACAAATGGTGACCCAGATAGCAAAGTCTAATAAATGCCCTCACACTACGCTGTCCGGAAACACTGCTGCAAACCTGACACTGTCAGAAGATTTAGAACCATCAATGTACACTGCGACGGCATGAGAATGAGACCGGAAGTGACTAAGAAAAAAAGCAAGAAGCAACGCCCCCGGGCCACGGGGGCGTTGACCCCTGGAATTCTCTCCAGGTACTCTCCAGGATTTGGGTTTATGCTCATGGCAGTGGGAAAGAACATACACGAACTGTTGGAACCTCCCAAGGGAAAAGGGAAAAGTTAGATGCCACGTGAAGAAGACAAGAGCAAAAGTAGACGAAAGGAAAAGGGACACAGTAAACTGGGGCGACTAACAAACAATGAACCTCTACTAACATCTGTTACTATCCTATGTATAGAAGGATTGCAAAGGTTATTAGAGCGAACAAAATAGTGGAGGCAATGAGCATCACGGCAATCATTGAAGGATGGAATATTCGCCTCTGCATATAGGCTCTCTACAGGTGAAGAACGAAAAGCACTTAGGCATATATGTAATCCCAGGTGAAGGACAGGATCAAGGTTAGAAAGAGTTGTAGGAGAGGCCACAGAATATATCTGATCACCATAATCTAGTTTCAATAAAATGAGGGCTGAATGCAGTCGAAGTAGAGTTCGACAATCAGCCCCCACCCCATAAAAGATGAGTGAGGGTTTTAAGGAGGTTCAACCAGTTATGACAAGTTGCCTTCAAGGAGGCAATGTGAGGTTTCCAAGATAACCAACAGTCAAACAGAAGGCCGAGAAACCTGACAGTATCACATTCAGGGATACACGAGCCATAAAGGTACAATGGATTATCAGGGACAATAGACGTTTAGCGAAAGTAATTTGGTGTGTTTTAGATACTAGAAAACTTAAACCCATGAGTAGTGGCCCAATTGGAAACATGGTTGACACCATTCTGGAAAGAAACTGCAATGAGGAGACAGTCGGCACCTGCACAAGCTATAGCAAAGTCGTCAACATAGTGATAACCAAATATTAGATGGAAGAAAATATGCCAGATCATTTATAGCAAGGGGAAAAAGTGTGGCACTAAGGACACATCCCTGGGGGACCCCTTCAGCTTGGACAATGTCCAAGGAAAGCACATCATTAACCCGAATACAGAAATGTGTCTCATAGGAAATTCTTAAGGAAAAATGGCAGATTGCCTCAGAGGCCTGAGGAGTGAACTTGGGCTAAGATGATGTATCTCCAAGTTGTGTCATATGCCTTCTCAAGATCAAAATAGATGGGGATAACTGAGTAGTTATTGGCAAAGGCATTACAAACATGTGTATCTAAATGGAGTAAGGGGTCAATAGTAGTGACCCTTATGAAAGCCATATTGACTATTAGAGACTATTGTGTGTCTAAATACCACATCAAATGTCTATTTACCAGATGTTCCATCATCTTGCAAACTGCACTAGTAAGAGCAATGGGATGATAGTGGGAGGCATCAAGTCCTGAAGTATCTGGTTTATGAAAATGTACAACAATGGCAGACTTCCACAGCTAAGGAAGAACTCCTTGTGACCAAATAACATTAAAAAGACAAGAGAGGACAACAAGGGCTGATGGATGTAAATGGTGGAGCATACAGATATGAATGCCATCAGGCCCAGGTGCCAATGATCGACAAGCAAAAAGTGTTGACTAGTTCCAGAAGTGTAACAGGCACATTATAAGACTTCTATGCTAGTGGAAAAGTCTAAGGGCTCTAACACACTGGCAGACTTGGAGGAAAGAAACGAGGGGCATAGATGGAGCCCTTGAGAGATACGGAGATGATGATTACCAATTTTGGTGGCAACTTTAAGAGGGTTCACTATAGTGTCACCAGCAACCCGAAGAACAGGAGCCAGATCTGGAGAGTATTTGCCACTCAGATTATGTACTGCACTCATAGAGGAAGCCAATAAGTGTGTTTAGCTTCACGGATAATATGGCGGGCGACTGCCCTCATCCGCTTAAAATCAAGGTGTCACTCTGTCATCCTATTGTTACAATATCTGCCGCATGCAGTGCATTTCAGATGTAACACGAGCACAAGCAGGAGACCACCTGCTTGTGATCGTTAAAACAGAGGTTGACAATTGGTGTGACAACTCATCAACAGAGGACAAAGAAGGGTCCTCACTAAAAGCAGTTTGACGCGGGTACAGGTTCCAATTCGCTTGGTCAAATTGCCAGCGTGGGCTTCGAGGAGGTAGAGGAAGGGACTGTACGAGGGAAAGGATGAACCTCCACACTCGTAACAGAGCTGGTAAGAGGTAAAGAACCAGATACAGACACTGGAAAGGAAAAATGTCCAGGTAGGATAAGTGAAGGAGAGGTTAATGAGATTTAGACTTTGGAGATGTTTCAGACTTTGGAGAAGTAGAGGAGTAAAGGGGAGGTGCTGATGTGTGAGGTCTTGTAGACATAGAAACTTCAAAGCGAGAAGATGAAGATCTGAGAACAGTATGAGATGACGAGGTAGGGACCTCAGAATCCAGGACTGCAAAAGAGTTGATACAGAGGTGACTGTGGAAGGTGCAAAAACAGGGAAGACTGCAGGAGTTGGGACCCCAGAGGTTGGAGGCTTCTTAGTAACTCAAGAATAAGAAATTCGGGGAAGTTTTCATTGGAGGTGTAGAGGAGAGAGTGCCATCGCTTAAGTAAAGCCTACTGTCTCTGAGATAGTAGGCTTTAAGTAAATTTGGCAACGATGAGAATAAGATGGGTGAGCTTCATTACAATTAAGGCAAGAGGGAGATAGACTACAAGATGTATTGGTATGTCGGCAGCACCACAGACTGGGCATTCTGCCATGGACCTGCAATATTTCACTGGATGGCCAAAACGCCAGCAATTTCTACACAGTTGTGGTGTAGGGATCAACTTTTGGATTTGTAAATGGCGTCCCGCAATATAAACCGAGGATGGAAGCTCATGGAAGTCATAGTGAAGCAAGCTATATTAAAGGGGAAGTGACTCCACCCAAGGACAGGTGTACATGTGTGTCCAATTTGAGAATTGAGAGGTCTTGGAGCTCAACTTGCTCCAGAATGTTGTCACCACGTCTGGAAATCACACTGAACAATGGTATGAGGCAGAACAACAGTACCACTACAAGAATTGAGAAAAATGTGTTTTTGAATTGTTACAGGGATAGCATCTATGGTGATAAGAGAAAAATTATGAGCTTGGCCAGCATTTTGTAATGTGATGATGCATGCACTGCTCTTGAGAGCATGAAACAAAATATTTTGACCAATATGGCATTGGAGTGCCTTGCTGATACTATGATCAGAAAGATTGTCAGTGGGAGATGTCAGTTGCAGAGTGAAAGAGTTAGTCCATTGTGTACTATGATGCATAGTATGTAAAGGGAGCGAGTGTTGCGTTGGTTTTTTCTGAGTAGAGTGAGAAGCATTCAAAGCAGTGTCATCAGAGAAAGGTCGTGGTTGTTTAGATGCGGGACTGGAGGTAGTTTGTTTTGAGGCGGTTGGGCAACCTGAAATCTGTTGCACCACATGGGGATAAGCCAGAAGCATGGTCAAAGATGTGCGGAGGTTGGATGTGTTAAAGGAGTCAGGCCATGCCTCGGTATCAGAAGCGTGCGACAAAATGTCACTCGCAGAAGATACAGGAGCATTAGAAATGTCCAAAGGATGGTCCAGTAACAAGGCAGGGTCGTAAGAGGGTGCTGCTACAGAAAGGGGCCCAGGAGGAGCAGTTTCATGGATTTGTTTAGAAAAAAAAAAAAAAAAGGGGGATGGAACATGGACATGGAAGGGTAGCTCCTAGGAGGAATGAAAGAGCTGTAAATTCCACTCCATGCCCAATAGGATCTCAGTGCAACCAGTAGTGCAGATGCGGCATGGAACCCGTGCCATACCCTACCCTTCATGCCAGTAAATCAGCAATCCGGGATAGCAACCTCACATCTACTGAGCCACCTCGGCGAACAAGAGAGGGCGGTCGGATACCCACCACAAAATATACCTCCTTTGGCCACCTCTTGGAATCCGACAGGCAGCATCCAGAGATACACCTGTCACCTGAAAAACACAAGGAGACTCTCCCAGTAGACCGGAGAGGCATCAGGATCTCCAGACGAACCGGATTCCACAGCAAACTACACTACCACCAAGGACCTTAACGGAATGGGATGGATCACGGTACCCTTTCCTCCAACCTAGGAACTAGAATGCCTGAGGGAAGGACCCCAAAGGCTGAAAACAGGAAAGGGAAAGGGGAGGGATGGGAAGGATCGTATAGGGAAGGGGAGGATTGGGGGGTAATTAGGTTCGGTCAGAGGAAGAAGACCGAAGGTTCCAATTTCTCAGACCAATAGTCTCTTTGCCGCACCAAGGAGCCCACTTAAGAGGTCTGGGAAGTAAGCATGATGGGGGACAATCACCTTGTTTTTAGCCAGAAAACTATGCTCTTTCTGGTCTTGAGTCAGCTGGCAGTGCACAAATTTCACTGCCAGTCGCCTTGTGCTCAAATTTTCAGTGAAAATGCTTTGACATAACCTATAAGAAATTCCCATAGCACTTGCAATGTCTTGGCTGAAACTCCCCACACCTCTTCACAAAGGAGTAAACTGTGCAGTGTGACCTATGCTGTTGCCATATTTCACCCAGGAAATGCTTGTAAATTCGATTATGCGAACTTTTTTGATACCTTGGATGTACATTGGTGTGTTTATATGTTGGAGAAATATCACACCATTAATTTTTTTTTGTGTGTGTGTTAGGCCATAAGAGGAATGGCAAGAATGGAGAGGAAAAGGACTGGGGTAGGATTGTGCAATGAAAAAGAATGTGAATAAACAAAAAGAAAAAAACAGATCACTTTGGATGGGTTTCAAGGGAGAACTTATTTAGTCAGTGACAAATGTGGCTGGTAAATCCCTGTAGCTTGAACCTAATCTATCAGGAAGTCAATCTATCAGAAAACATTTATCTATAAATTAGAAGTTCAAAAATAGAAGCCCCTCCCCATTTATAACCTTTCCTGAAGATTTTTAGTCAGGATGATACAAACTGAACAAATTTAGTGAGGTCTAATTCTATTCTCTAGACAAATTATATTATATCAGCAATCTAAAACTAGCCTTCTAGTCTGGATTCCAATTTTTTTCTTCTTCAGCAAATAAAACTCTTTGAACAGCAGTATCTGCTTCACCTACTCTGACAAACCATAAGCTTCACATATTTAGGTCCTCTTAAGGAAACATGAAAAGTGCATTTTTCAATAGTCACACTTATATGGGTGCTTAAAAAAAAACTTACAAAAAATGTCTAAAACTAGAATACAGTATTAGGTTACAGTATTACAGGAAATTGCCAATGCAAACTTATTACTGCACTGTAGTTTCAAACACTGACAAAACTCAGTCAGTATTAAATTTAATACTAACACTTCTAAAATTAAGTTCAGAAATATACTTACCTCCTCAATGCTGAATGTGAAAAAAGTTAGCAGCTGCCCCCAAATAAAAGGGTTAGCCTTTCAATGTAGAGTGGCCATGCATAGTGTACACTGTAGCAATAACAGAACATGCACAATAAAACACTACTTATGGCTTGAGACTGTATTTGGTATTTAGGTCATATAAAAATAATGATTAAAGCATCAAATCTCTCGCAGGAAACCCAAAAGAACTTTATACAGCTTTTCTCCATTTTTGAGGTACAAGTATATTGCAATGCAACGTAAACAACAATGAAGTGCTATATTCATACCCAACATTAAGTGAGAGGCAACACACCAAAAAAAAACCACAAACACTACCATACACAGACAATCTTACACTTTGTGCGTGTATTTGTGCAATACAAATACCACACAATGCATTCGTTTATATAAATGCACAATGAACTTACACTTATACGTATATACAAGTGTATGAAGGTGTTACCTTTTATCATACATGCGCGAGCACATGTATACTTAACCCTTTCACTGTCGAGACACCTGCTTACAAACTTGCTCTCAGGGTCGAAGAATTTAAATAAAAAAAAAATCTAATGAAATAATCTTTTCCCGATGGACCCATTATGTACCTCTGTAATCTTTTGACTACCGCCCACAGGATGGGTATGGGGTGCATAATAAAGATATTAAACTAACTAACCGATGGTAATGACACCAAAAGTACAAAATTTGATGGAAAACTTGTGGAATTACGCTCTTGTGACGTTAGCAGTCTCAGCGATATTTATGCATTGGTGATTTTGCCCACTTTGAGCCCTATTTTCGGCCAATTCCATTGTTCCAGTCGACCAAACTCGGCTATTTTGCTAGAACTCCTTTTGTTCTATTGACTGAGTACAAGATACTGCTCATTTACTGATTTTAACTACTCAAGAGATCAAATATTAGTAATTTGGCCAATTTCACACACAATTCAAGGGAGGCCAATTTCAAAACAGGGTCCAGAATTAACAATGCAAACATTCCAAGCACTAAAATAACATTTTCTCTGTCCATTAGTCATGTCTCCAGGCCCCTCTTATATTACGCTTGCTTTCCATTTTGAATTTTTGTTCACACAAAGTAGATTTACTGTTATGCAGACTACTGCATTATTGTAAAAATGGTATAAATAATATTGCATTTGTGAAAGCATATTAGACCCACCAGTTGAGGTATATTGGATGCGTGACGTGATTTGTTTACTCTTGAACATCAGAAAAAAAAACATTTCTGCTACTTTGAGCTCAATTTCAAGGCACTTTTAGTCCATAATCCATTCAAAATCATCTCTACTTCTGTAATACATCTTCCATTGTCAAATGAGACCAAGAAAACGAGAATACAATCATAAATACCCTACGAAAATACACCACAACGTTGCAGTTTTAAATGAAAGTTTTTTTTTCTCATTATGCACTGCTTGTTCCAGGATATTTTTTTATACTGCACACACTGACCACTCAGACTCATTCTCTCATATGTAGGCCTATCAGCTTTCTCCCACAAGACTGGAAGCTGCTAGAATTTTGGCATGCTCTTATGGGACTGACACTGGCTTACAAGCCGTAATATTATGGGACCGACAGTGAAAGAGTTACGGACATACATGTATGACTTTGGAAAAATAGTAAAAAGTAAAAAAATAAATTGCACTTTTATATTTTAATTATGTTTATCATATGAAGAGATTTTAATTTCAGAACATAAATATGCAGAAGGGTCAATGCACTGACAAAAAGATTCATAAATTAATAATTTATGCAAAACTGCTGCCAAGATGTTCTTATTTAAAACTTTTTTTATTTGATTTTACCTTATTGCATGTGATGGTCTGGATTACTAATGTGAAACATATAGTCTGGAATGCAATGCCTGTTTAACATTTCTGAACAAGGTAAGCCAGTGTTGAGATAAAGACAATATAATGATCTCTACCTTAAACTTATTAAACATTTTATTACTGAGCCTGTTTTGAATTTTTATCCAAATGTATTTTATGTAAGCTAGCTGCCTTTGCAAATTGTTGTACTGCAGATTAAAATGGCTCTACTGTACATACATTCAGTGTATCAATTATAATGCATACATAAAAGCCAGGTTTTCTTCCTTTTCTTTTTATTAAGCTATATGGACTTGAGTCCTGGAAATGGGAAGTACAATGCCTGCACTTTAAAGGAGGGGTTTGGGATATTGGCAGTTTGGAGGGACTTCTAAACTGTCATATCTGAGCGACTCTGCAAAGACAGTGATAGTGTGTGAGTGAGATGAAAGTGTTGAATGATTAAAGTCATTTTCTCTTGATCACCCTGTGGTGGCAACAACCTGTGTTGGGAGACAGTTTTTCTGATTTTTTTTAAAATTTTGGGGTCTAAACAGACTAGTCTATTTTACATTATTTCTTAAGGAGATAAATTCGTTTGGTAATGGCACTTGAACAGCATTCTGGAATGAAAAAATATCGTAAGTCGGGGTACCACTGTATTTTCTTTCTTTATGGGTCACCCTGCCTCGGTGGGAGACAACCGATGTGTTGGGGGGGGAAGACCAGTTTTCTGACTTGCAGGGGAGAGGACGAGGGGGATCAGAAGTTTGGTTAAACCCTCTCAGTGTTTAATGTCACACAGATATCCCCCCCCCCCAATAAGCTTTGGTATTACTTTTTTGCTAGGAAGAGTCCATAAGACTTCCATTTCTCACACGTTTTGTCCTTAAAAATTCAATACAAAGCTAAAATAAATAATGGTAATTTTTTTAAGATTTAAGTTTACCTGGAGAGAGTTCTGGGGGTCCACGGCCCGGTCTGTGACCAGGCCTCATGGTGGATCAGGGCCTGATCAACCCGGCTGTTACTGCTGGCCGCACGCAGTCCAACGTACAAACCACAGCCTGGCTGGTCAGATACCGACTTTAGGTGCCTGTCCAGTGCCTGCTTGAAGACAACCAGGGGTTTATTGGTAATCCCCCTTATGTATGCTGGGAGGCAGTTGAACAGTTTTGGGCCCCTGACACTTATTGTGTTCTCTCAACGTGCTAGTGGCACCCCTGCTTTTCATTGGGGGGATGTTACATCATCTGCCGAGTCTTTTGCTTTCGTAGGGAGACTCTCGTGTGCAAGTTTGGTACTAATCCCTCTAGAATTTTCCAAGTGTATGTAATAATGTATCTCTCCCGCCTGCGT
The DNA here is from genome assembly GCA_009830355.1 of Cherax destructor. Lineage (NCBI taxonomy): Eukaryota > Metazoa > Arthropoda > Malacostraca > Decapoda > Parastacidae > Cherax > Cherax destructor. Next base: position 11,032 of record WNWK01024934.1, read on the forward strand.
TCTAGGAAGTACAGGTTTAGGAACTTCAAGCGTTCCCAGTAACTGAGGTGGTTTATCGCAGTTATCTAAAATATGGATAAAAGTATTCCTAACATACTGCTTTCATTCTAATACAAAATATGAAATTTTAAAATGTTTTTTTTTTTACTGTTGTTGTACAGGTTTCCCCTGGCTTTTTGTGGTTTTATTTTGTGTGAATTCTTTTATGTGGTGACCATTACTACTAGTAATTTGCTGAATGCAGTGTATATCCCAGTAATTGCCCAACTCCAGCACCACTAAGAGAAAAAGGAAACAATTTGGCATGGTAGATCTAGTAAGCCTATCCTGAACAAAATCCTATGGGTGATTTTTAATTTAAGTGTCTTGTGAAGACAAAAGACAACGGGCACCTGGCAAAATTAAGTTGGGTTGCTCCAAAAACAGTTGAGACTAAGGGCTGAGGGAGAGGGGTAAATAATAGGGAGATATGTCTTCACAGTTCATAGCTTAGACATCTCAAGCAAGAAATAGGTTGATTGGCTGCTGATGGAGAGAGGAAGGGTAAAAAGGAGAACTTAATTTATTACATTTCTCAGTTTTTTGGACCATATTCATTTCTTTTCATAGGACCATTTGGTGCATGTGTGGTAAGTTTTTATACATTTAGCAAACATGTTATAAAGGGTTCACTTCATGTTCTATATATCAGGAACATCTTCAAAGTGAGGAAAACCTGTACAACAAAATTCACATTATATAACAAATTTTCAGTGATTAATTTTTCAGATATAGAAAAATCTGATTTATTTTATAATGTTGGGTATTTGTCAACCCTGACAACTACAAAAAAATTTGTCCAGTGACATGTAATTACTTTTCCTGCCTTCTAAGGTGAATAAATAAATTTATATGACTATTCTTTATGTATTTTATATGCAAAAGTTATTGCCATTCTTACCTGCTCTGTGAATTACAGTTTTTATATAATTTAGAACAAAACTCGCTAAAATGTCAAATAAGCAATACATTGAGCAGGGAATGGTTTTCACTGTGGCAACCAAGAAGCAGTGTGAGATCACTACACACCTTTGCATATTCAAAACATTTATATAGGTCAGAGAGGAAATTTGACTTAAGATCTAGAAGTTGGACAGCAAATTACAAATTCCTGTTTTACAGGCCTAGAGTTTAACTTATCAGAATACAGCCTTTTGAGTATTTTGATATCGTGCATCAATACAATGACCCAAGAACAATATTTATTACAAAGCAAATAAAAAATCCAACATTTCTTGACCAATTTCTAACAAAACATAAAACCACCTCACATACACAAAATTAGCATACAGTGCATCAAGACTCAACACATTTGGTTAGAAAAACAAAGGAATTTAGCATACCTTGCCTTCAGTGGAGCTGGATGTAACATGGGTGGTGTGCCTACCTTGACAGCAGCATTAATTGTGGTAATAGTGCAAATTTTCAGCCAATGATGTGAGCTGATCTCCCTCATAATGTACTTTAAAATTCTTAGTATTGCTCCTAGACATACTTTGTACTATAAATGTACAAAATCTAATTGCAAACAATGAAATGCTGCATAAGAATGTCAAATGCTTCCATTCTAGATGAGCACATGATACAATATTTGCCGCATCAACAACAGTCATCACACTCATTCACTTAAATAAATTACGTTTTACTTAACCTCCACTGTGGAGGGTAGGCAGCATTTAAGCTAAATAGACATACTTTTTTTCCACATGTCTCAATCATTATTTCATAGGTTTTAGTTTTCACTAATTTCTATTCATCTTAGGTCAGAAATCAGTCAACTGGATTGTTAAGAACTAATTTGTAAAGCAGAATGTTAGTTAACTGGGCAAGGCATTTTCAATGGTATGCAAAATAACAAGTACAACACTGACACACAATCACCTGAAGTTGCATTTATCGACTTGCCACGTGTGGGTTTTGGTATGAAAAATATCAGTTGACATTTAACCCTTTCAGGGTCCAAGGGGGGTCTCCGAAACTCGTTCTCAGGGTCCAAGAATTTAAAAAAAAAAAAAATTATTTTTTCTAATGAAATGATAAGAGAATATTTTTCTGATCATAACGCCACAAAAATTATGAAATTTGATCGAAAACTAACGAAATTATGCTTTCGCGAAGTTAGCAGCAGCCATGACACTACGCATCGGCGATTTCGCCCACTGAGCCCTATTTTCGGCAAATTCCAATGTTTCAGGCAACTAAAATTATAGCTATTTCGCTAGAACTCCATTTCTTCTATCGATTGAGTACAAGAAACCGCCTATTTAGCTATTACAACTACCCAAAATAGTGGTCAGAAAATGGCAATTTGGCCAATTTCACACAAATTTCAAACGATGCCAATTTCAAAATAGGGTCCAGAATAAACAAGGGAGACATTCCTGGCACTAAAATAACGTCTTCTCTGTTCATTAGTCACGTTTCCAGGCCCCTCTTACATTACTTTTGCTTTTCATTTTGAATTTTTATTCTCACAAAAAAATAGAAAGATTTACTGTTATGTATACAACTGCATCATTGTAAAAATTGTATAAATAATATTAGAGCACTTGTGCATGAATATTAGACTCGCCAGTTGATGTGTATTGGATGCATGGTGTGATTTGTTTACTCTTGAACATCGTCAAAAAACGAACATTTTCGCTACTTTGAGCTCAATTTCAAGGTACTTGTCTTTGTCAAACCAATCAAAATCATCTCAATTTCTGTAATATATCTTCCAATCTATCAAATGAGACCAAGAAAACTAGAATACATCAATAAATACCATACGAAAATAGACTGCAAAGTCGCTGTTTTAAACCAAAAACACGGTCAGTTTTTTTTTTCCCTCATGCACTGTGTGGTGCAGGAATTTTTTTATACTGCGCACACTGAACACACAGACCCATTCTATCACATCTAGGCCTAACAGCCTGTTTCTGCTTGATTTGAGGGCGCTAGAATTTAGGCGTACTAGTACGTCAATAACCCCAGGGCGTAAGCCGTACTAGTACGTCAATAACCCTGAAAGGGTTAATGGAATGATGATAATGCTGGAATTAGTGTGATGATGGTGTTTAATATATAACAGTTTGTCAAAAATGTAGAAATATTCATGAGAAAATTGGACCACTAACTACCAGGTGCCATATTAACCAGGTCTGATGGCTATGTGGGCCAGTAAAAACTGTGTAGTATACTACAATAACACTAACAATAACAGCCTGGTTGAACAGGCAATAAACAAGAAGTCTGGCAAAAGGCCAGATAACAAGGGTAGAAAACCCTGGAAACTGGTCACCCTTATTAAAACTGAAGCCTTTATTATCTGTTTGCAGATACAGCAGATGAGCTCTAGGTATACCTGGAGAGGGTTTAGGGGATCAACGCCCCCGCGGCCCGGTCTGTGACCAGGCCGACGTACGAACCACAGCCCGGCTGATCAGGCACTTAATTCATTATTTAACCAGTCAAAACTGTCTTGTTTGCATATATATTTTATGCACTTTGTATTAAAACATGTCTGGGAGCAACACTAACAAGTCTAATATATTAAAAATTCAAGAATAGAGGAACATTGCAGTAGGTCTTAAGACCTATACTAAGCAAGTTCTACTCTCAACCAATCATTCCCACACATGTACTTGTCTAGCCTATTTATAAAGCTATTTAAAGTGCTTACTTTAATGACACTACCCTGCTGTTTGTTCCACTAATCTATAAATCTAATGGCAAACTAGTACTAGGTTGGTTGGTTGGAAGACAGCGATCATTCGAGGAGGTACTACAGTCCTGTCATGCTAGTAGGAAACAAACCTGCTAAACCTTTTGCTTTGGCAGGATTTTGCTATTTTTATTCTTTTATGGATATGCAAGACTTACAAACTACTGCTTATAATCACTTCACACTCATCTTCACTCTCCTGTGCACCTAATTCTCATTACCATAATACGTATCGCTTTTATAACTATCATGGCCTGGTCTCAGACCAGGCCATAGGGCCATAATTTTTTGAGTGCACTGTTTTGGTTAGACATTTTCAACACTATTTATTCCATTATGCTATAACGACTGATAAGCAGCTCACTTTAAGGCCTGGGAGCTGCTCCACCATGCTGGTTCCATCCAGCCATTTAGAATGATTTTCTTCCTAATTATTGGTATTTATCAAATGCATAGATTTTTGTGTATGTTAACTTCGTCCATGTACGGTGGCTCACAAATGTTTAAAAAAATAAAAAAGAAATTTAACTTTATAAATTAAGTTTAAGTTGAAGATGAGAATTTCTCATCTGTAACAGTATTGATGTTGCACGTTGCAATACAAACTGAGCCTTGCATGTAGCTAACTAACACATCAGTCATGCAAAACATTCCCAGTCCTCTTTGTGCATCTTCCTGCAATTTAAGTACAACATTCAAACACAATGTGTGTGGGGGTATGTGGGTGTGTGTGGGGTGGGATGTGATGTATGTGGAAGTAGGTGTGTGTTGGGGTGTGTGGGGAGTGGGGTGTGGGGTGCAAGGGTGTTGGTGTGTGGAGGTGGTGGAGGATGTGGGGTGGGTGGAGGTTTTGGGTGTGTGGGGTGGTGGGGGTTGTGGGAGGGTTGTGGGGGGGTGTGTGTGGGGAGTTCGGGTTGTGAGGGGGTTGTGTGGGGGTGTGGGGGTTGGTGTGTGTGGGGGTTGGTGTGTGTGGGGGTTGGTGTGTGTGGGGGTTGGTGTGTGTGGGGGTTGGTGTGTGGGGGGTTGTGTGTGTGGGGGTTGGTGTGTGTGGGGGTTGGTGTGTGTGGGGGTTGGTGTGTGGGGGGTTGGTGTGTGTGGGGTTGGTGTGTGTGGGGGTTGGTGTGTGTGGGGGTTGGTGTGTGTGGGGGTTGGTGTGTGGGGGTTGGTGTGTGTGGGGGTTGGTGTGTGGGGGTTGTGTGTGTGGGGGTTGGTGTGTGGGGGTTGGTGTGTGGGGGTTGGTGTGTGTGGGGGTTGGTGTGTGTGGGGTTGGTGTGTGGGGGTTGGTGTGTGTGGGGGTTGGTGTGTGTGTGGGGTTGGTGTGTGTGTGGGGTTGGTGTGTGTGTGGGGTTGGTGTGTGTGTGGGGTTGTGTGTGTGTGGGGGTTGGTGTGTGTGTGGGGTTGGTGTGTGTGTGTGGGTTGTGTGTGTGTGTGGGGTTGGTGTGTGTGTGTGAGGTTGGTGTGTGTGTGTGGGTTGGTGTGGTGTGTGGGTTGGTGTGTGTGTGGGTGGTTGGTGTGGTGTGTGGGGGTTGGTGTGGTGTGTGGGGTTGGTGTGGGTGTGTGGGGGTTGGTGTGGGTGTGTGGGGGTTGGTGTGGGTGTGGGGAGGTTGGTGTGGGTGTGTGGGAGGTTGGTGTGGGTGTGGGAGGTTGGTGTGGGTGTGTGGGGTTGGTGTGGGTGTGTGGGGGTTGGTGTGTGGGTGGGTGTGTAGGGGTGGGTGGTGTGTGGGTGGTGTGTGGGGCAGCAGAGGAGTGGGGGTGAGATTGAGAGAACAAGAATAGAGAAAGTGAATAAGTGTATGAATGGAGAGAGAGAGAGAGAGAGAGAAGAGAGAGAGAGAGAGAGAGAGAGAGAGAGAGAGAGAGAGAGAGAGAGGAGAGAGGAGAGGGAGAGGAGAGAGGAGGGAGAGGAGGAGAGGAGAGGAGAGAGGAGAGGAGAGGGGGAGGAGAGGGAGAGGGGAGGGAGAGGGGAGGAGAGGAGGAGGGAGGAGGAGAGAGAGAGAGAGGAGAGGAGAGGAGAGGAGAGGAGAGAGAGGAGAGAGAGGAGAGGAGAGAGGAGAGAGAGAGGAGAGGAGAGAGAGAGAGAGAGAGGAGAGAGAGAGGAGAGAGAGGAGAGGAGAGAGAGAGGAGAGAGAGAAGAGAGAGAGAGAGAGAGAGAAGGAAGAGGAGGAGAGAGAGAGAGAGAGAGGAGAGGAGGAGAGGAGAGAAGGAGAGAGGAGAGAGGAGAGAGAGAGAGAGAGAGAGAGATACACTCACCTACAGTATGTGGTTGAAGGGGGAGGTTAAGCCCAAGCTCCTGGCTCAGTTTTTCAACTTGTCACTAGCAAGATTCACTCCCTCCAAACCTTAAGGGCACTATTAACAGTCCCAGCTCTTTAAACTATGTATGAAGTCTGTCTCCACCCCTTCAAGATCATTGTGTACACACACACACACAGTATATATTATATACGTACACAATGCTAACCCACATTACAATACATTAGAGCATCGGCCATTAAGTCTGTTCTGCACTAACGAACAATTTGGACAACCATGATTAAGTATTATCCAAGGATCAATATCCATATTTACACTGATTTGTTCCTAAGGTGAAGGTGACTACTACTCCCACTAATAATGAACATTACAGAAAGTATACCAAGTGATGTTGAAGCATGTTTCACCTTAGGAACTACAAGTTTAAGTACAGTAGGTGGTATGTACAGAGGTACAGCTGCAGTAATAGTTTATTTTATAGGCATAATACAGCAATAAAATGTTCAAATATCTTCTGAACATATTTTCTATGTACTGCCATAAATTCTGATTACCACAGAAAAATAACTTAAATGAGTCTCACACTAAGGAAGCTACTGTGTGGATTATCACTGATGCAAGGCAGAATAAAGCACAACCTAATGATAGCTTATCATTCTTGCAACCCCTTGTGGATAGTTGCCAGGTCTGGCAGGCAGGCAGAATGGGCGGAAGAGGTGGACGATGGTTTGGTAACCATAAGGTGAATAGGTGAGTAGCTCCTAGCAAGCACACCCACCATCTGATGTCCTCCCGATTTCCGTTGTATTTTCGGAGTCTCGGAGTACGACCTCTGTCACTAAACACCATTAAGGAAATATAGGCACAGGCAAAACAGAACAAAAAGGGTCAAGTGGAGTTTTAGTTGCAAGAAAACTGACATGTTATTGCAGTGCTACAAAAATTTAAGTTTAAATTTTGTTGATTAAGATGGAATTCCTCATGTTAAGGAAAAGAAGGGGCATTACATTAGTAATTTAAGTATTTAGCAATGTTCCTTTTGGAAATTATTACAATTTTAATACTGAAGCATCAGTAGGATCAGCCTTTGAAAATCAACTGCTTAAAAGCTTTGATTTTTTTTCCTCAACTCCACTTGCATTGCTAATCACAACACTCAGCAAACTTAATACTTAGGCTTAGTAATACATACAAAAAGTACTGTTCAACATGCTACAAGTGCCTCATGCCATATATACTGAAACATTCACAACTAAGCCATACAAATACAAGTATCTAATCAATGAACACCCAGGAAATCGACTGCCAGTAAAAATTTGAATAATTAATACACCTGAATTAGGCATATTGCATTTTGTAAGTCATTTGTTACATGAATTTTTAACCGCCACACACTCCACATGTCCACAAAATTAATCAGTGATAAAAATCAATATTGATATCTAACATGCAATACAACATACATATACATAGAACATAAAGACCTGTGCAGAAACATCAACACAAACTACTTGGTGGTCACAGTACATGCTCAACTTAATTATTAAAACCTACCTTAATATGCAGAATGAATATTCCTCTTCAACTGTGTTCTAATGTGTTCACAATTTCTTACCTTGCTACATCTCTACTTTGTGACAAAACTAATGTTAGTAAGACCATGAAGACAAGATTTTTATAAAAAAAATTCTTGAAATCCAGAATCAAGGCTATGCCATATAACCAGAAATGGACATATGTGGGCAATATGAATCTTCAAGGCAAGAAAATTTTATAAGTGACTGATAAATAATAATTTATCTTAAAAAACTCTTTAATATCAAATATCTATGTTGCAATGAGAAAAAGTAAGCTCAATACAGTACTGTAGATCTACTTGCAAGCATTGTTAAGATTACATTAATACCCTTAGCAATCGGGGAATCACTTCTACAGTAATGCTAAGAAAATTGAATTAACCCAGCCCAAATAGAAATCATGCATATATGACAGGATAACAATCTTCTACACAGCCAGTAAACCATTCTTTGCATGGCTCTTTGAACATAGGTTTGATTCTACCAATTCATTCAGCCTTAAAATTGAAGCACCTGTGGGGCTGATGTTACATGCAGCCACCCCAAGGGAGAAATTTCCAAAGGGAACAAGACAGTATAAATATAATTGTTTCAAAATTACCAGCTTAAATATTAAAATCAGTGTTGAATTATGTTTTCTTTATAATTAATGTGTAGGCTCATTTCAAATAAAATATTTTACTGAGAAAAGATTTTCTATTGATGCTAAGCTACTGGTTAATTCAATTACATACTTTATTTCAATCAGATATGGTTAAGTGTGTCTTAGAGTAAGTTTTTAACTATGCTGACACCAAAGAGAAGTTATAGTTCAGTATATACACAGTGATGTAGAATAACATGTTTTGCAATGTAGGTAATTACACCTACAAAACTTACTATATGTAGATTAACAGCATGAAACAAGGCTTAATAAGCCAAACAAATACATCAACTTGCCAATCAGTTACAAAAACTGGAGGAAAATGATTGTATAAATGATACCAAACTCTGGGACAGCACATACTATTAGCACCTTTTCCCTCCTTGTCCATACCCATCGTCATTAAAGCATGCCTATAAAATTTATGTGAATTAAACTTTTCTAAACTAATTATACAGAATATATTTTCTTTAATAATGTAAAATACTCTTGAAAATAAAGAGCACTTATTTAAAACACTGCCACAACCAATATTGTATCAAAATAATGAATGCCATTATGGAATTTATATATAAAGTCCTGTCAATCAGAAATGACTTGCTCACCCACTCTTCAAACACCCAGCCAAAGGGATTTATTATTGAAGAGAAAGAGGTGTCATCTACAGTGCATCAGGACAAAGTTTACTCAGCATTACAAGAAAAACATTCAATGATGCACTAAAACAATAAATATCTTAAGCTGTTTTGTA